>JAUMHM010082036.1:0-13618 GCA_032362435.1 Melikaiella ostensackeni
TCCTAGGAGACTCCAACACTACGTCTTTAAAAGATTTTGCCCTTTTTCCTCCTCATAAAAAAAAAAAAAAAAAAATACGATATCAAGTGCATATAAAGTCTTGATGATACTATGATAGTGAAATATATCCTGCGTGTATCGAATTCACTGTAGTGGGTGATAGGAAAGTGATTTAAAACTTTTATGAGAACTCATCAAAGAATAGAATGTTCAATGAAAAGCGGTGAATGCAAATAATTGAGGAATAAGCATTTCAAATGAAAATAGGAGAAAGTTATCATAAAAAATCTGTTAAAAGCTTTCTCTATAAGTTTTTATTAATTCTCTACGTCATCGTTTCAAAAATAAACCTAAGTCAAGGATCGACCAAAGTACAAATGATATATCGTGAAAACCTGAATAAATATTTGGCTTATCATGAGGCATGAGATGCTTGGTAGAATGATGAAATCTGCGTGGCTGTTAACGAGAAAAAGCAAGCGTACTCAAGAAAGCTGAATATGAATGGTCTTAGCAATAAGGAGAGGACTTTACTAGAAAATGATTATAAAGATAAAATAGAAATGCAAAGATACTAGTGAAAGAAAGCAAGAATAAAATCAATGCGGAAGAAAATAAGAAAAATTCAAAATGATTTTGAAGGAAAAAAGAAATTATTTTGGAAATGGGTTAAGAAGATTAGGAAAGGAAGTACTAGCACTGAGTTCGTGGGAATTAAGAATGCTGATGGTGGAATGATATGGGGTACGGACAAAGTGAAAGACTGTGTGAGTGATTTTTTCAAGTGCCAAAGAAATTTTTTTTTATGTTCTCATGGGCACAAAAAACAAAAGTTAATAACGGGGGTATATAAAAACATGAAATTGTTTTTAATCTATTTTGCGCGCGTGCGTTACCTAGATTTAAATTGATCGATTCCACATTCAGTACACTTCATGGGGGTCCCAATCACTACTTTTGGGCATGGTATTGTTTGCGATTTCTAAAATTTATTTTTTCGACCTACCCTAATGGGAAACCCTGTCAGTAGCAGTGCTACCGCCAACATAGTCCTTACGACTCAAAGTCATGAGAGGAAAGCTCAAGCCCCACCACGACACCCACCATTAAACCAAATCCCTTTCGGGGTAAGAGTAACTCGTTCTGTTCCAGCCTCATTACACAATCAGGGAACAAGGAAGTTATCTGGTAAGGGTAAGTGATGGATGTGTGGGCAAAGATCAGTCTAGAAGTCGCGTGCTGCTTACTCAAACGACACTCGTCCCACAATCTGTCTAGCAATTACCTCAGGTGAAGAGCTTCAGAAAGACATCGTACATTATGGTTCATACTTAAACACTCGAACTGACTATTAAATCCATAGGGAAATCCGTATTCTTTACTCCAACCACATCCACTAAGCAAAGCTCTCCATGAGGGCCCATGAGTATCCAAAATCTTTCGTTTCAGACGTCACTCTTCTTCTCATAAACAATTGTCCTCCATACATCCCTATCCTTGCATACATTCTTTGCTTCCTTTTACATCCATACATCTTTTTATGCAAGCTCTTGTGTTTCTATACTGTTTATATCCATTAGCTTTAGAGTCTCATTCACACATAAAAAAATTCAACTTTCCCACCAGACTACGCTATATACAATAAATAGTTTCGAAACAAAATTATTCGCTCCAGAAAGATCTACGAAATTGGCATTTAACCACTCTTTAATAGGGATAATAGATTTTCCTTTAAACGCAGGAAACGCTATAAGAAAATCGAAAATTCAAATTTATAGCTGAATATCGCAAAATGCGATGGAAGGCCTAGCAGCAAAGTTTCTTGTCTTGAAAAGACCTACGAAATTTCTATTAACTATTTTTTGATATCACCAATAGTTGGGCGGTAAAATTTTAATTTTTAAATTCTCATCATTTATGATGGAAGGTATTAGATTCATGTGAATTTGGACTTATCTAGTTTCCGTCAATTCTCGACGTTTTGAGACGCCCTGTGTTAGAAAAAATGGGTTTACAAAAATGTCTATCAGTCTCTCTGTCGCTTTATAGTATGACCACGCGATAACTTTCGAATGAATTTTCTAATCAAAATTTCCTTTGCTACACTCTTTTGTGGTCCAAAAAGACAGGTCAGGCTCATCAGTCAGCCTCCTACCGCCAATATTTATCGTTTTAGCCATGAATTACTTCGAATAGAGATTAATTCAAAACAAGGAATAAACATCAAAATAATGATGAAGAATAAAATTTGTACATTATTTTGCAATATCTAAATAAGCAGTCTCAGATGCTGGTAGAGAGGTTAATATAACATACGTTCAATATAATATATTTCAAACATAGTATAGACAATTTGGCATTTCAAACTGGAATCGAGTGTGAAGCGCGCGGCTTTTCATGCGCATTTTTCTTTTAGAATTTATTAATATTTATACTTCCACCCAATAACTTCTGTAAGCCGAACCGTCAACTGAACTGTGTAGCAGTGCAAGATTTACTGAATTCTGGGAAAAATGCGTGCGGAAGGCTGCTTGACTGGGTGGCAGAGTAAATGTTACACTTTACTGTTTTCCGTGTATTTTTTGAACCCGAAGGAGCTTTAACAGAAGGAAATTCACAATTATCAAATTATAGTTTGTCGATAGTTTGACCTTCAATTCAAAAAGGTCTAGGTATAAATGTGGAGGAAGTACAAAGACGGAGCGCGAGATAAATACATTTTTGAGCGCGAATCGGCGAGATCCGACATTCGCGCGATCAAACTTGCGAGCGATGAGAATGTGGCCGCGCAGCGGGCAGATTCTTCAAAACCATTTTTTTGTTTTCTCAATGCTTAAGAAGTATACTTTTTTAATTTTTTGCCTGAAGATGAGGCATTGCTGATTGGGCCAGCGTCGGAAGTAAACATCAGTCTGATTAGCGCGGTTGATGGGAGAATTAATGCCCGCTAGTGATTGCAGGAAACATAACCTATTTTCACGTTTATTATTTAAAACGTGTTTAAAAAGTATAAAGAATGACCTAAGACGTGTTTGAAATGCCTAGAATTTCACTAAAACCAGGATTCGCTTTTTCCCCTCGAAAATAAACAGTTTTTATAATAGACATTTTTTTCGTTAGATGCGTATTTCTTGAGATATTTCGATGTCTCAAGATAAAAGAAACACCCTGTGTAGTATGAATACAAATTCTGTACTATGTGATTGTTTATTTATATTATGTCACCAATTGGTCCTATAAAAAATGGTGAAACACATAGACTTTATGTATTTATTATAGAAGAATCAAATAGCGCTATTGGTTTTTCCGATATTAGTTTTCCGATGATTTTATGACAAAATAATTTTCTTGAAAGTATTGAAATATCTGAAAAATTGTGATGAAAAATCCAATTCTATTTTATATTCACGATTTTGTCAGATTAATTTGTTACTTCCGAACCTTCTATTTGTCTCGTAACATGTTGGTGTTCCACTGATATATTTTATGTTGATTGAGTGTACAAAATCAATTTTGAAAATGAAATTTTTTCGTGGCACTTACGTGGTTATGACCGCAGGGTAATTTCGATGAGCATTTTCTCGAAAAGTATTTACTTTTTTTTAACTTTTTTTTCTATAGATCTATAGAGTTATACAAATTCTCAAAATCACTTTCTAATTTTTTTCTTTTTCAAATAATTCGAATTTTGAGACCGTTTTTTTGTGCTTCTGAATATTTTTTTACTTGGCACTTACATGGTTGTGCCGTGACACCCTTCAAATAATTGTTCCTAATTTCATGATAAAATAGTAAAATATTGTTGTCGTTGACGACAAAATTTGGCGGAATAGAAAATTAGAACCGGAAAAATATGCCGGAAGAGAAAATCAAAATCCGGCAGTATAGGCCGGAATAGAAAATTAAAATCCAGCATAATTTGCCGAAAGATGATACTCGACCTTTTCAAAAAGCATATTTTAAGCATATCGTAGAGGCTCTTAGACATTTTAAATGAATTTGATTACAGAAAATTATTTTTTTTTAAACCGATAAAAAAATTGTAGGTACCGATAATTTTTTTCCATCGGTAGAGAAAAGTCGGGTAGCCCCAGCCACATATGGTTTTGAAAAAATGGTACTCTCTACTGTTACAAATCATCATCTTTTTTTTGTATGATTATCCCAAAACACCAATTTACAATATAGATTCACATCTTTCATAGGCTTGAAAGATAGTCTATTTCATGAAGATTTTGCGAGATTTCGCACATGAAAAATAAGATTTTTATCTCATTAAATTTGGACAAAACATATCATAGAATATTTCCAAAGCCACCTAAATTTTCAGACCGGCTTTCGTTATTTTAGAAATCAAAAATTAATAGAGAAATTCTAAATTTTATCACAGTGGCGTACCCATTGTGAGTATGTGGGGCTCTTCCTGAAAGGCTTCTTGTTGTTTTTTTCTCATTTCTGCATTCTATTTCTACATATGCTGAGGCCCCCGATTTACGGGGGCCCCTTCGGGCTTCGAGAATTTCGGACTGTAATTTCCGGTGACAGTGCTTCATTTTTGTCTTTAGGGGTCCTTTAACAAAGCTCCTCTGACATTGTTTTACCTAAGTGAATTTTAAAGACGCACATCCCGGGGCCCCCGACTAACAGGGTCTATTTTGGAGTACTCATTGTCCAGTGGGCCCTTAGGACCCCAATTCGGGCCTGTCAAGGTGCATCTTTTTTCCTTTTGCAAGAATTTGTTGGTTTTGTAGTTTTTGAAGTAATTGGTAAAAAGTATATTTTTCGAAAACTAAAAATTTCAATCTTTTTACACTTCAACTCGCGCTAACTTAGCCATTTTTCAGAATTTTTCGATTTTATTGATATTAAATTACGCGTTTGAGTCTTTTGAAACTATTTAAGAAAGAAAATATTTTGATAAACAAAAAAATTGGTAATTTTTTTCGAGACTTTGCCAAAATCATGAATTTTAACCTTCAAGTGCTTTGTTTATTAAGCGAATTTGAAGCAACGGAAAATTTCCAATGAGAAAGTTGTTGATTGAGGTTCAAAGAAGTTTTCTGGAAAGTCTTAGCTCAATCGGATTAATGGTTAAAAAACTATGAATGTTTCAAATTGCAAGCGGCAATCCTGACACTGTCCTACGCAAGTGCCTCCTCGGCTACGAACGTGTTGCAGCGGTCAATATGAAGGTCAAGTCAGATACCAAAATAATACTTAAAATATTATCATTAAAATAATTTATTCGTTAGACATTTTGAACAATAAATCATTAAAGTAATACTCTATCAAAAATTACTTTCAATTATTTTCATCACTCTCTTTAGTTTCTTCGGCATCTGGACTCTGAGTTGTTACTTTAAAAAAATACTTTTCGAAAAACTCTTTTCCTTTAGCGTTTAAATAATTATAGATTTCTTACATCATTTACCTTGGCCGCTTTTGACCCAATTCGGGGTGGAGGACTTTTCGAAAGTTTTTCTAGTTCAAGCGTAGGCTTAAGGAAAAAAGGGATTGGATTTTGCAATAAGTAATTGTCATAAACATCCACGTTTCCATGAGGAAAAAATTTTAAACGAATGCTTTACTGATTTGGAATTTTTTCACTTTCGCATTTTGCCTTTGAAACTTTTTTCAAAATCCTGCAGATGATCTTCACATTTCTCGACTATTGTTAATTAAGAAGAGGAAGCATCGCGAATAATTTCCACGTATTCAGCTTAAGTTTCAATTTGTTCTAACCTTTTCAATTTTCGAGAATATGTGCCAAAATTCCTATCACACTGGCAGTAGGAATGTCCTCGAACGGGAAACACATATTTTATTTCACTTTGCAGATAAATTGCCACTAAAACCGAAAAATAAAACACTGTAATTTTTATTTTTCCCGAGGCATGCATCTGAAAATAGAGTGATGCTGTTGAATTTGTCTTTATCAAATTCTTTTAATATCGTGTATTGAATAAAACTGCGAACAGGGCACCCTTCTTCACAATTCCCACAAGAATAGAGAACATATAGCTCTTATTCGTAGTATGTACATTCACGTCAAATGAAAAAGCCATACTAAATGTAGGTAAAACTGTGCGGACACGGGTAATTTTGGTAACGGCAAATTCTGTGGAACGTCAAATTCACAGTACAGACTGCTATTTTCAGACAGTAATTGCTTCTTTAGTTTCAAATAAATTTCAGCATTTTTCTTGGGATTAATTATTTCTTCATTTACCTCTCCTTCGGTCTCATTTTTATAGCAAGTGTTGCACACGTCAGTTCTAGGTAATTCAAAAGTGAAGCCAACATGACGGTTAGAATAATTACAATGAACAGCTGATTTTTTAAAATCTTTTTTTGAACGTTTTCAACTCTTTTTCGCGGAAAAAATAACTGATCCAAAAAATGAAAAAAGTTTGCGAAATTTTAATAAACTAGAATGTGACTTTCGGACAGAGCTAAAATTTGTCAGAAATTGGAAGAGTTAGCTTTGTAAAGTTTAATATGCAATTTTGTTAAAATATGATATAAATTGACGAATAATAAGAAAAATGTATTTCAAAAATCCTAAACCGCAAAATCTCGAAAACTACATCTCAAAAGATGAAATCACTGTTTGTGAAAATTTGAATAAAAAGGAAAAGAACTAGTGTAATACTTATGCATCAAAGTTCCGAAAGCAGTTTGTGAAATTTTAAAAAAGTTGTCGTCCTCATTTTCGTAGAGAGTGTTGCCGTTTCGAAAAAAATTGATACGTTTTTGTTTACGTGTTGAATCTGTGCGGACGGCGAAAGGTCACATATATTTTATACACAAGTCTTATAATGCCTAATCTCGAATATGAATGCATACACATATAATATCCTACAACTCTAACTAAACATATAGTATATAACGCTATTCGTTCACGCAAGCTGACGCACGCTACACGCTGAATCTGCTTGTTCGAATCGCTTTTATACACTAACGTCATGAAGCGATCACCACTTGCGAGAAACTGATCAGTGATGGGTCGAAATTTTTCCAGGCCCCGATCCAAAGATGAGATTGTTGAAATTGTTTTCAAACAGGCCGGGTCATACGCTCATCAGAAAAAAACTACTCACGTAATGGCAATCTATGAAAATTAAAGAAATTTGCGTACACAGTTTATAAAATATTGAATGTCTTTGGAGAAATGGATTTTTTTACGCGAGAGAATTTCGAAAAAGAGTTTGGGATGAGGAACGGTAATTGCATGCAATTATTTATAATTTTTCGTAATAATTCTTGATCGATAAAATGGTTCTCGTATTCCAATACAACAAAGTAGTTTTTATTGTTTGATTAATGCTCGATTCAGTAATATATATTATTGTATTACATAAAAATCTTTTAAATTGTATTTTATTATATTATTATATATACATATATATAAATCATATTTAAAATATTAATATCATTATAAATTTTCAATGAAATAATAATTATAGGTAAAGTAGCAAATAAAGTAAATATTAATATATAAATATTTGCTTCAATTCTTTCAAATTGGACCTCTTATCCAATAATAAGAAGTAAATAAATAAAGATAATTAAATAATTAAATTTAAAATATATAATTTAATGAAGTTTAATTTAATTAATGATGTTAATATTATTATTCAAATTGTTAATAAAATTAAACAAAAAGAACAATAATCTAGAAATAATATAAAAATAATGTTAAAGGAATAAGAAAAATCCATTGGAGTTCTTTTGTGATTTTCCAAATTTTCACAATGCAAGTTTTTGATTACTAAAAGCAAAACGATCTCCTGTAAAAAAATAGTTAGCAGAAGTTCTGTAGGTTCTTCTGAAAGCAATAATTTTGTTCTCTCGACGTTTTTTTTGTATCGCGCTATTTTTCTCAAAATTTGAGTCTTCATTTTTTCTTCAACCTATTCAAAATTGTTACGATCTGTCTTTTAGGCCACTCTGAAGGGAAAAATTTTCTTCTCTTGACTTCTTCATATCCTGCATTATTTCCATTGAAATTTTTATATTTAATTTTTTTGAGAAATTAAAAAATTTTTATGTCTCTGAAATTCTTTTGGCAGAAAAATGTCATAATGATAAATTGTGCAGATTTTCAAGTAGTTCAAAAAACCACTCATAAAAGGTTAAAATTGGGAAAATAAATGGTTTCCAAAACTTGAAAAATGCTCAAAATTTGAATTTTTGATTTTTCGTAATAATTAAAAAAAATTGTATGACAATCTTCTATGTCTTTAAAAATGCAACGTTTTTCTACCTTAGACTTTTTTTATACAGTGTGTTGTTTGGCTTAAAATTTCAATTTTCGTTTCTTTTTTTGAATCTTGTAAATGCTATATGTCTGAAAATTTACATTTTTTCGGAAAGAGTGATTTGAATAAACTTTTGTACTTTCTGGGTACTAAGAATAACTCTCAATAGAATTTTCAAACCTTGAAAAAAGTGGTCTCAAAATTTTTGATTATGTGCCCAATCGTTCAAGTTTCATCAAAAATGGCTGGCTAACGAACTCGTCCTTTCTTTTTATGCCTTTAACAAGTGTGCCGAAGCGCAATCAAATCCGATAATTCTTTCGAAAGTTATCGTGTTTATAGACGACAGATAGGCGACAGATAGGCACCGACGTAAAAACCACTTTTTCTCACTCAGGGGGTCTCAAAACGTGGAGATTTTATAAAATCCGCAAAAGTCGATTTTCGCACAAAACCAATACCTTCGCAAATGATGAGAATGTAAAAATTATTATATAATAAAACAATTAAAAATATAATAAAAAATAAATTTTGAAAAATAAAATTGATAAATTATAATTCATAAAAAAATAATCTCAGTATTAATATTAAACGAATAATTATCATAAAATGAAATTAATTATTTTTAATTCATCTGTGCCTCTAATAAGAATATATAACACTAATAATTTTAAACCTAATACTCCCTCACGAACAATAAGTAATAAAAAAATAATGATATATGTTCAATATTCAATAATAATATATGAATATGAATTATCGATATTAATTTTTATATTATCCGTGAGGAATGTTGATGTTCGTTATTGGCTTTATTTGTTTATACTGGCTCGATCCAGTTCGTCGCGTCGGTCGCGTGAATTCACACCAATGCAATGCTACTAAAGACCACCGGGACATCATTCTGTCACTAACATAACCGAGAAATTCGCGGAAGAGAACTGAACCCTGTCAGCATAAAGCACTTTGTGGAAAATTGTAAAACTTTTTGAGACTTTCGTTGACTAGCAGTTCACTTTTTCTTTTTGTGTTTGAGAAATTTTCTATTCCAAGTATTCCAAAAAACGGATCATTCTGTTTTTAAGAAATTGATAGTTTTTTTAGACATTGTGACAAACTATGGAATAAAAATTGGAAAATTTCTGTTCTCATAATGAATGTCAATAATTCGTAAATTTTTTTCCAAATATTCGTAAGTCTGATCCACTTTTCGATAAATTCATACGAAATCTTCTAAAAATTGTGGCCTGTCCAAAAGTGACATACTATTTTATTAAAATTTCGCGAACTGTTTCGATTTTTTGGAACAGTTATTTTTATAGTATATTTTAGATGAGAACTACAAACGACTGCTATTATTTGTTTTGGTATCTGACGTATCATATCATATCGTATCATATCGGCATCATATCGTCCGCTGCAACACGTTCGTAGCCGAGGAGGCACATGCACAGGTCAGCGTCAAGATTGCCGCTTTTAATTTAAAACATTCATAATTTTTAAACCATTAATCTGACTGAGGTTTTAGAAGGCTTAAATACGTAATTTATTATAAATATAATCGAAAAATTCTGAAAATTGGAAAAAAGTCTGACGGCCACAAGAATGATGTGGCCTGTATAAAACTTTCAGAATGTCTCCTTTATAGAAACGCGAATTTCTAAAAAATATTGGATAATATAAAGAAAGTGGAGTTTTTTATTAAATTCGACTTTGACTTCCTGGCTGAATATTGAAAACATGGAAAGTTGATTTCATAGAGAAACTTATTTTTTTATTGTATCCAATATATTAAAAAAAATTCGCGCTCATATAAGGAAGATATTCTGTACGTTTTTATGCAGGCCAATTTTTTTTGTGGTCACGATCATTTTTTTTTTTTTGAAAAATTGCATTAAATTTTTTTCTACGAACTATAAAGGATATCATAAAAGAGTAAGAGGTATTTTTGTAGAATTTTTTAAAATGAGAAAAGTTTTTTCTTAGCATTCAGTCAAATCGCTCGTTGTTTGCAAGAAAAATGCGAAAGGTGGCCACAAAATTGGTTTGGCCCGCATAAAACTTGCAAAATGTCTTCCTTATAGAAGTACCAATTCAGCAAAAAAATTTAAGCAAAAAAAAGGTGGAGTTTTTGAGAAAATCGACATTAAATATTTTCAGAGAAACCGCCGCCATTTTGTTTAATTTCAACGTTTTGTTAATTTTCTGACGGATTTTTAAAGACAAGAGTTATCCTCACTAGAGTCGGAAACTCAGTTAAATCAAAAGTTATAAAGGTTTGAAGACAAAATTTATGTGTTTTTTTCTTAAAACAACACTAAAGTTTCAATTACTCATAACTTTGCGAAAATGATTTTTTTCTAGAAACGGTAGATTACCTGTCGTCTTATTTCCTCTGAAAAACAACATATTTAAGAGGGGAATGATTCTGTGACTGGAAGTTGCACTGCCTACCTGATTTGAAATGGATTCGGTCTATACACTTATTCATTTGATAAAATAGTTTAATTTGTGGATAAAAGACTTCTTAAAGTGTTCCGATATATAAACAATAATACACAATATGTCAGGTAGTCTTTAATATGATTATTATACCATTGAGCCAAATCCCTTTCGGGGTAAGCGTAACTCTGTAGGTTTTAGCCCCGTTATACTACCGGCGATCAAGGACCTTATATGGTATGGGCAAGTAAGGGATGCGTATGAGAAGGGATAGGTTTTAAATTAATCTAAAAGTTGCGTGTTGTTCATTCAAACGACACACTCGTCCCACAACACCGCTCCGACACGGGTCGCTGATCAATTTCTCTAGAAATCACTCCAGATGAAGAGCTTCACGAAGCCATCATACTAATCCACTAAGAAAAGCTCTTCATGCGGGCCCATTAGTTTCCAAAATCAATCTTTCTTTTCAGGCATCACCCTTCTTCTTATAAACAATTGTTTTCCATACATCCCTATCCCTGCATACATATTTTGCTTTCGCTTTGTTCATTAGCCTTTTACCGCACATATTCCACAGGAGCTGCATGCCAACCGCGTTCACTTTACTCCTATCCTTTTCTTGATACGTCCAGGTCTCGCTACCATACAACACAGTGGGTGCAAGCACAGAGTTGTATATCGCAATTTTAGCTTCATTCGTTACCTTTTTACTTCTAGTAATAGCTTGTACACTGCCGATAATAATCTGTCTACCGCCGTTTATACGTCTATCTCGTTTGTGTATCCAAGATACACAAACTCATCAACTTGTCCTATACTCTCTTCGTTTAAGGTAATGTTGCATACTGTTTTCTCACTTTTTTTTCAAACACGATGATTTTTGTTTTATTCGCGTTAATCTTAAGACCCATACTTTTCATGCTGGTATCCAATCTGCTCATCATTCCACGAAGTACACAAGGAGACCGCACGCCTATGGCGGGGATGGTGGAAAACAGTCCACAATCGGGATCCCCTGTCCTCAGTTTCTCATTTGTTCCCAGACGAAAGCGCTACGTGCGGAATCTGTAGGAACGACGAGATCAAGTGACGTCGCGGAAATTTTCTAACGGTAAAAACATAACCTAAAATGTCAGTGTACAATTAACGAAGTTCGTGGTGTAATTGTAATGTTTTTTTGCTCGTGTTTTTTTTTCTTTGAAAAAAGTTAGTGTGCAAAGTGTGAAGCGTAGTGTTACAGAACATGTCGATTTGTTTTACTTCGGAATTACAATCAGTTCAATTACACGTTATAATTTTCATTACTTTTTAGGGTATTACGCTAGATCTTCCATGTCTACACTTACTTTTCATTATTTTTCTATTCCTCATTATTTTTTATGAGGAATTTTTATTATTATCACTTCGTGATGACATCCGCTGACACCTGATACAACCAGGCTCAACATATAACCACACTCGACAGTCAATGGCGTCGATGGCCGACACTCCATAGCAGACGACAATTTTTAATTGCACTTTTTCACGAAAGGAGCGCTCGCATCGCGGAATAAATGGAAAGACGTGGACAGGGGATTCCGAATTGGCGCCAGCTGAAATACATGGCGTGCGGTCTCCTTGTAGTACTTCGTGCATCATTTTCTGCAAATCGTCGACTGATTCTGCCGTAACAATCTTATCATCTGCAAACGCCAGTCCACGTACTTTCACTGTCCCGAGATCAACAATTTCTTCATCTAAGAGGGACATTCTCAGACATTTGTCCATGTACTCGTATATATTGAACATCAAGGAGAACATAACGCAGCCTTGCCTTACGCCCTGCTTGATTTCAAACCAATCGCTCAGTTGTCCATTCACTCTTACACTCGCTTTACTACCATTATATATTGCTTTTGTGTCTTTTAGAAACCAACCATTCACTCCATACTCTTTCAAGACTTCCCAAAGTTTAGATATATTCACCTTATCGAAAGCTTTTTCCAGATCAACAATAATGCACAGAAAACTCTTTTGTTTACTCTCAATATTTTTTCTATAATCTGTCTCAAGCTAGATATCTGATTCTTCTTCCGCTACCTAGAACGAGATTGTCTAACGTATCCTCTTCAATTTGAAAGTTGTTGTGCTCCATATAATTTCTTGAAAAAATCTCTCATACAGTCTTTCACTTTGACCGAATCCCATACCATTTTACCATAACCATTTGTAAATCCGACTATCTCAGTGCTAGTACTTTCTTTCATATTCTTCTTAACCTATTTCCAAAATAATTTCTTATTTCCTTCAAAGTCATTTTGCATTTTTTATTCTCCTCCGCTTCGATTTTATCCTTGCTTTCTTTGACTGGTATCTTGGCATTTCTGTTTTTATTCCCAAAATTATTTTCTAATCTAGTCCTTTTCTCATCGCTAAGACCTTTAATATTTAACATTTTCGAATACGCTTGCTTTTTTTCGTTGACAGCCACGCGAATTTCATTGTTACACCAAGCATCTCCAGCCCTTCTTCCTACAGCCGCAGTACTGCGCACTTCAGACGCACTCTTGAAGATGCTATCCAGTAGTATTATCCATGCACCCTCTAAATTTGTATTGTCTAATTGAGTCTTCCAGTCTCCTTCATGATGTCCTGAATATTCAGCTTTTCCCGTTATACCAATTGTACCTCTGGCGTCTCGCGTCTGTTTCGACTTATTATTAATTCTTCTTCTCCTCCACCCTCAACTTACGCTTATTTTTGAAACTAAGAGGGAGTGATCCGTTCCATATTTAGAACCTCTCATAACCCTTGTATCCCTTACAACCCCCTCTCAGTCTCTCATCCGCTACAACAGAGTCAATCATACTGTGGCTTTCGCCTCTGCACCAAGTATACATGTGGATCATTTTATGTCTGAACTAAGTATTTGT
>JAUMHM010082056.1:0-32447 GCA_032362435.1 Melikaiella ostensackeni
TACCCAAATTTACCATACAAATTCCTTCATCCCCAGTAGTGAAACGAGACCAGAACCGAACGAGTTACGCTTACCCCAAAAGGGATTTGGCTTAATGGTATAACAATAATAATCTGAACGTTGTCGTTGCCGTTGTCGTTGTCTGTGAACACGATAACTTTCGACTTTTCGAAAAAATAAAAAATTCCATTTTTCAGCAAAACTATATGAGGTACGCAAAATATGTCGCGACGAATAATTTTTCATCTCAAAAAGATCTACAAATTTGCTTCAAACTATTTTTTTCATGGGACGCATAGTTTTTGTTTCAATCCCTGAAAATGTTATTAAAAATAAAAAATACAACTTTCTAGGCAAATTGTACGAGATAGGAATGAAATTTCGAGAAACGAAATGGTGCGTCTCAAAAAGATCTACAAATTTAATGCAAACTATTTTTTCATAAGATGCACAGTTTTGGTTTTAATCATGAAAAATGTTATGACATATAAAAAATTTCAGTTTTCAGAAAAACTATACGAGATAAGACAAAACTGTACTGAGGCAAAATTGATTGCCTCAAGGAGAACTATATATTTGCGTCGGACTATTTTCTTGCTGAGGTGCATAGTTTGTGTTTTAATGGTGAAGAATGTTGTAAAGAATAAAATAAAATCCATTTATCAATCAAACTGGACATGGTGCAAAAAAATATTGCCCTTCAAAATTGCTTATCTCAAAAGGATCTACAAATTTTCCTGAAACAATTTTTTGATATAACGCAAAGTCTTTGTTTTAATTATAATCAATCACATTTAAAATGAAAGATTCAAATTTTTGGAAAAACAACACAAGGTACAAGGTAATGTTTACTGATGAATGTATTTATCGAAAATAGGTCTGAAAATTTGATATCGACCATTTTTTCATTAGACGGGTAATTTTCATTTTGATCATGAAAAATGCTACTAAAAATAAAAAATTCAAATTCACAGGAAAACAGCATGCGATACAATAAAATGTTCAACGACATTTTTAATTGTTATTAAGATCGAAATGAAATTTGCTTCCTTAGGAGCCCTTTCATGCACCAAAAACATTATATAAAAACGCTCACAAAACAAAAATAGACTTCCAACTATCTACTTTCCGGCTCATCAGAGACAAGTTGATCATAAATCCAATTTGAAATAAAAAGAAAATACACTACTTTAATTTTTTAAGTAATAAGGATAATTGATTAGGAAAATGAAGGTTATGCCCTTATGCCACGGGACCCTCCAATTATTGTCGAATATTTATTATGAGCAAAAATAGCGCGCATAGCGCACTTATTATAGGCTTCTTATTTCGATTGCCTAGTTATTGAATAAAACTATGTGCTTAACTTTGAATTACCTCAAAATGTTATAAATAATCATAAATTAAAGTAAATATTGAAAGACTCGCATCGGCTTCATATGCAATTTTAATTAACATCTAGTTTAATTTTAATCTTGAAATTAATTTTAATTCAATCGGCTTCCAGTAATCTGTAACTTCTATTTAAGTATAATATTTTATTTCAGCAGGAATTAGAAGCAAAGAAATAAATTAATCAATTAATTTTGAATTTTTAGATTTTCAAATTTTGAAATTTTTGACATTTTCATAAAATGAGTCTATCTTGAGGATTTATTATTGAAGGTTCTTTGATCCTGTATATTTTAAAATAGTATAATTTGGGTTGTTTTTTCTTTTGTTTGGAATAGTTCAATTTTGAAGCTTTACAATTAAAAACTTATTAATTTCCTCACATACGTAATTTCAAATATAAATTATCAATCGAGTCAGACATCCCAATATTCATATATTCAGCGATTGTTCAAGAAAAATAGTTTTTTTTTTAAGTTACTGGAAAGACACTTGTATTGAGTCATGACACTTAGAAAAAGAGTTTCCTTGGATCAAAAACGCTTTTTCCTTGAACATACATTGAAATTTGGTTAAACGAAACAAACTTTTGTTGATTTAACAAAATAGTAAGTTGATTTAAAGAAACTTTTTGTTTCGATCTACCAAATATCCCATATACCAAAATACTTCGTTGAAATAACTGAAAATTTGGTTGGATCAAACAAACCTTTGATTTAATCCACCAAACTTTTGGTTGGCCATATAGCAATGCTTTTTTTTTGTTATTGAAACAAATTTTTCTTGAATCAACAAAACATTTTTCCAAATGTATAATGTCATTTCTTTGAAGCAAATAAATATAGCCTTAAACAATGAGAGAAATCAGTTTTTGTAATTAAAAACAACTGGTTTCGCTAATTACTCTTGGTAGTTTGAAGCCGGAAATTCAACACTACTCTCCTACCTCAGACTTCAGGTAAATTGAAAAAAATTGGCTTTACAGGAACATAAAGTGCATGAAGCCTCTAATCCGAGGTAAATTGATTTTCGAGATTAAAAGTCAGAGATTTGAATTCAAGGAATTTCAGAAATTTGAGAGAAATTAAACACCAGAGGAATGCTTCTTTTCAAAAGTACTAAAATGAGTAGATCTACCTGAAACATTAGTTATAATTTAGTTGAACAGTTGGAAATGAATTGTATTATAAATTGAATTTATATACTCAAATAAAATTTATAAAAAGTCATCATTTAGATCCAGAATATTAATCTATGAAATTTTATCGTGGAAAAAAGTGATACAGGTTTGATCGCAAAGTATGATTCCTGAGTTTATAAATAATTGACACATCACTTGTGCTTCAGAGAACACGTTATGTATAAACTCTTCTCTTGAAACTTCATAATTAGAATTTAAATTTATGAGGAAAGGGGGAAGATGTTTCTTTGAAAATTCGAAACTATATTGCTGGCAACAGAAGGAGTCTCAAGTTCGCCTTGTCTACAGTACATGTAAACCTTATAATAATTCTCCTTGGATATTTTCCACCCTCTATAATATTTGTGTACCTAGAAGTGCTTAGAAGTTCCTTGTCAAAGTTGCGCTTCGAAAGCTCTTCTCTCGTTCGGGGAAATGTGTATCTCATCCAGAGTGTCGGTAAATATGATTCGATAGTTGCTAGATAACCTACACAGTGTAAAAGTTATCGAGTTTTTCTTCTTAACGCTCTTATATTCTTTTCCGAATCCTGATGAAATTGGTTTTAAATTCCCTAAACATAAAAAACTCATAGAAAAGTGCTCTCGAATCATCTCGTATTATTAATGTTTAAAAGTACAATGCTGAAAATTTTTTCTCTGAATTCTAAAGTAAAATTCAGTATTTCTTTTTCTTCATTTATGACGTGTCCCCTTCGTGTTTACATAAGTTCCATTCCCTTAGATCTTTTATAAAACCTTATTTACTTTTTTTCATATTTAAACTCTTCCGTTAAAATTTAATAATTAGAATTGGCCCTTGCTCTTAATTTATCCCTTTGAGCCTCTTTTCTTACTACATAGCCCGGATTTCTCCAATTTACCGCTTATGTCCATCTAATATATCTCTCTTGCAATTTCTCTATCTCCTTCCTCTCCTATCCTCCACATATCTCTGCCCCATGGCGTAATACCGGGCATGCCAGCGTATCAAACAACCTCATTCACATATTCCAATCATTTTTAAATCTTCTATTTCCCACTCTCCATATATGTTTCATCACCCCCATCGCTTCCTTAATCCTTTCCCTAATATGGGTCCCATGTTCGTTATTCGCTTCCATAAAAAACCGAGGTATTTGAATTCCCTTACTTCCTCTAACTTTTCACCTTTCTACCTCGTTGTCCATTTTTTCTTTCTCCCTCCCCCCTCTCTAAACCTTATGAACTTCGCTTCATCCAAGTATTTTTCTAACCATGTAATTAGAGCCGTTTTTTCTCTTTCCTTCTCCGCCAAAAACACTGAATCATTCGCATATGGCAGTGTATTTTTTTTTCCCCTCTAGCCAACCCTGCCTTACACTTCTAGTCAACCAAAAACTTTATTCTATTCGTACTTCAACCCTATTCTTACTTTTTATCTCTCAAAATATCTCTGATACTCTTCTCATCAACCCTTACCTTACCTTTCTCTCTCAAAATATCTCTGCTACTCTTTCCCTCGAAACTTCTCTCATCCCAGTTTTCTCTATAGCTTTATCTATCTCTTTCTTATCCAATGCATTGAACGTAATTTTTCTATTTATAATACAAATTTCCACGCATGTACTATCTGTTACTCCTATACCTTTCCTTAGCCTTGTCCGAAGCGGTGGAATTATCTTTTTTCCATTACTTCCTCCTTTTTTCTCTCTGATACATTATTGGCACATGTATCTTATTCAATGTTGGCATCAACGTCAACTCCCTATAATTTTTAACCTCTTTCCTTTCACCTTTTTTCACGCTCGGTACAACGATCCCTTCTACCCATGTTTCTGGCCAACACTCTCCTCTCCGTGCCCTGTTGCGCACTATGCATGCCCACTCTTTCAATTCCTTTCCCCCATATTTCCAAACTTCATTAGAGATTTCATCTATAACTTTCCCTCGTTCAATGACCCTCCCTCATTATTTCTTCTTCACTTTGCGATGTCCTCTTCTCCGTTCTTTTCCCTTTCCTCCTTCCCTTCTCTCGTTATTTTCTTTTCCACTCCCCCTAGCAATCGCATAAAATATTTTTTTCATTCTAACACTTTAGTCTCCTGATTAATTCCTATCCTATTTTTCTCTCTCTATTCACTACTTTCCATACTTCTTCCTCTACGCTAACCTTCTCTGTCTCCTTTAAAATCTTTCCTGTATTGCCTTTCTGTTCCTTGATTCTCTTAGTTCCTTTCTCACTTCCTTTCTTTTCGTCGTATGAGTGTACTGACCCTCGTCATCTCCCTCTACATTCTCGTTTAAGACAAACCATCCCAAATCCTTTCATGAATTCAGTCATTTCCTTCATTGTCCATTCACTAATTTTTCATTGGAAAAATATGTGTTATAACAATAGCAGCAAAGAACAAACTGGAAACAGGCAATAAAAGTGATAGTCACGCAAAGTCCCAAACTATCATGTTTTAGACAACAATGTAAAAAAAATTTCCTCAGTTCTGAAGTAAGATCCAGTATTCAAAGGACTTAGAGCTTGAGATTTTATGTAGAAATTGAATCTTCAATTAATCTCAAAACTAAATGCGATGAATCTAGAGTCTCATTAAGGGAAATTATATGAGATAGAGTTTAATTAAATTCTGGGATTAAATTTAAGTTCTGAACTGGAATTACACAGGCACTTTCGACAAAAAAAGTAATATGAGCTGCCTTCGTGTCCTTAACAACAATACAAGAGAGAAACTTGAAAGGTTTCATGAGAAACCTGACTATTCCAAGTGGAAAATGACGAACCAGACATTGAATTCTATACAGGAAGCTATAATAGGAATCAACGACAGTCATTTTCCCTTACGCAGTGAAACTTGTTTATTTTTATTAAGGAGAATGAAGGAGAGGAAAAAAAATAAAGGCAATATCGCTCAACAAGGCGGAGGAATTTCTCTCAGAAGAAAAAGCAATAATTTTATAACAAAATATTTCATTCATCAATATTTTGATTGTCTGTTTTCAATAATCTAAGCCCTTTATCAAAATGGGTCCTAAGTAGTGTTTTGTTCAGAATAAAACCAAATACGCTCAAAGCGCCTACTCCATGTCCTCTAGAGGATTCTGTAATGAAAAGTAAATTAATATTGTCTAAATAATATAAAATTAACTAAAAGATAATTATGATGATTATTGAAAAGGGATCTAATTTTCAGCCGAACCATGTGAAAAGACAGTAATTTTATAAAATTGAAAAATGAAGAAAATCAGAAAACACTTCAGTGAACAAAAGTACAAGCTCAATTGTAATTTGTTGTTCCATTGTCAAAAATGGATCTTAGTATCATAAATAACAAAAAATTTCGATCAATGTCACTAGTGAGAGAGCTTATTATTTTTATTTGATCATTATACCACTAAGCCAAATCCCTTTCGGAGTAAGCGCAACTCTTTGGATTTTAGACTCGTTGTACTACCGGGGATCAAGAAACTTATATGATAAGGGTAAGCGAGGGATGAATAGAAGAAGGGATAGACTTTAGATCAACCTAAAATAAACCTCTTATAAACAACTGTTCTCCATGCACCCCTTTCATTGCATAGATATTTTGCTTCTATTACATCCACGCAGTTTTTCATGGAAGCTCTTGTGCTTCTACGACCCTTTATAAATCTTTGCTTTAGAGTCTCATTCACGCATCCAAACCATTCTTTCTTTGCCTTCTTTGCTTTCATTGACTAGTATCTTCGCTTTTCTGATGTTAAACCTATAATCATTTTCTAGTCTACTCCTCCCTGCTTTCTCAGCTTTGTGGTTTTTTCTCGTTAACAGCACCGCGAATTTCATCATTCCACCAAGCATCTGCAGTCCTGCTTGCTAAGTCCTTCATATGTCTTCTACATTTTTATTACTTAATTCCATCTCCCAGACTTTTCTATGATGTCAATATTTATTCAGCTTTTGACGATATACTATCATTACTTCTGACTTCTGCTAATTTTGTTTCAACTCACGCCTGCTTCGACTAAATATTAATTTTTCTTCTCTTTCATCTTTGACCTGGGTTCATTTTTTAAACTATGAAGTAGTGATGCATTCCACGTGCAGAGCCTCTCATAACCCTTTTACGAGTATCTCTTACTAGCCCTTTCACTCTCTGATCCGCTGCAACAAAGTCAATCATGCTGTGGCTTTTTCCTCTGCACCAAGTCTATACCTGGATCATTTTATGTCTGTACCAAGTATTTGTAATAAACATGCCTTCTACTATGTATAAACTACTCAATTTCTTCCCGTTAACGTTTATTTTCGGATCTCCATAATTACCAAGTACCCTGTCGGCACCCTTGCGTTGCACACCAATCTATCCATTTATATTCTCGAGTAGAATGATTCGTTCCCCAGGATCACATGTACCTATAATATCATTTAGCGAGTCTCAGAGGATATCTCTTACGTCACTGCTATCACCGTCAATTGTAGCGTAGCATGCTATAATAAGTAACCCTATTATTTCCACTTTTATTCTAATCTATAATAATCCAGGTGATGCAATGTCATACTTTTTGAATTGCTTTTTTGCTCGCTCATTCATAATTATACCGAATCGTTGGCTATCATGTGATTCCTTATCTACTCCTGACCAAAGTTCGATTCTATTCTCTATCCTTCTTATCTCACATCCATTCTTCTTTGCTTCCGGTACACATATAATACCTAGCTTTCTTACGCTAATTGTGTTCTGCTAATCCTTTTCCTTAAGATATTTACACCTTTAGTATTCCAAACACCCAGTCTTCACCCATACAGTAATTTTGCCGTGACCCTGATCAAGACTGGACATTGAAAAATCTGGCCTAGATAGGGCAATCTGACGAGTGCCAGTTTCTTGATGAAATTAACGCTCCGAGCGGAGCCGAATCTGGCAACCCGATTGGTATGCCCAATCGACCCTGCTATGCACAAAACTTGAAAATTCTTATAAAATTCATTAATTCTGAAAGAATTTCTTATTATTTCTTGAGGGGGTGATGTATGAGACATGATTTGATGTCGACAAATAGTGCTCACTGTAAGTATAGTGTTTTGAGCAAGAGAGTCTATATAAGGACATGGCGTTACTGCACTGAATTGCGCGCATTTCGACGAGTGATGCTAAAAGTGATGTACTTGTACACTCCTCACCAATTGCTCCCCATGCACTCTACTCTCCACGCATGTTTAGAAAATCTACAAGAGGTTCAAAATTATAATTAATCAGTTTAAATTCAATACATTTAATACAACAAACGTAACATGACGCTGAACAACAATCGCTCATCGCTCCGAAAATGGTCTCAGGGTTTTGGTCAGTTCAAGCGTGTTCGGGTGTGTTCGGTCCTGATCGTGATGCTGCCACTTCTGATTAGTTTAAAGGTGACGTCGCAACACGCAAACCGGACAAGCTTTTGTGACACGACTCCGCGCCATGAAATTAGTCCTACTCGGGCGTTTTCTGCACGAGTATTCATCGCCTAAAACTTTTTGATAGGCTGCCTTTCGCCAATATAAGTCTCAATTCTATCCGAGGCTATATTATTATTTGTATTGTTCATTATTCAAAGTGCACATCCAACTGCCAACTTGATGCGATAAATATTTTCCACAAGCATAAAATTATGTCCAAACTAAGCAGCTAAAATGTCATAAGGTGGTGTGTCAATTCATAATGTCAGCCCACCAAACTTCGATCATTCAAAGGAAAGTAGGAAAACAAAGCTAGAACCAAAGGAGTTATGATTGGTTTGTGTTGTATTGGGAATGTAAACATCCACCGCGCCAAAAGGGGCGCTGCGGTTCCATACATACATGGCCGCGGAAGCCATATGGATAATATGGAGTAGTACCAATAATTGAATTAAAAATTTTGTTCAAGTTTAGAAAATTGTATTTTTGGATTTAGATAGTTTGTGTAGTTACGCAACAGCTACACCTGCATCCAGAAATATGATCGAAGACCAAAATATTCTTGATTCTGGTATGATTGTAATGTACGGGGCTACCATAATGACTCGTGAAGAAGTTGAAATATATTAATTGTGCCTTCAAACCAGTGCTTTAACTTCACAACCATACAGTAATTATTACTTCAGTAATAATTTTATTAAAATGCAAGGAGCAGACAAGTAAATTCTTGACGTCATAAACTCCGGCATTCAAATTTCTCAGCCACTCACTGTGTTTATCTACAAATTCTATTTCTCCAAATGAGTTTCGCCTTTTTATTTTAACACTTCCAAGTCTTGGCACTCTATGAAAACTTAAATTAAAGTTTGTATTCTCTTTGGAGTACCAACCACTGACGCAACAACCTCCGAAACTTGTTAATTTTCGATATTGACGTGCAAATTCTATTATTGGAGTAAATAATTATCAACTCGGAAGTATTTTATTCATCAGAGCTATTTGATACAGCACTTATTTATTCAGTGAGACGATCATCACAGTTAAACGCTATGTTTTTGCTGGTTTTCGTGATATTTTAAGCGTGTTTAATCTGTCATCCAAGGCCATATTGGTTAGTTCGCGTGGGGACCGACAGTGTCACATAGCATGTTTAAATCCTGAATACCTAGGAGGGCACCAGCGTCCCATAGTTTGGTCTTTAATATGAGAAAAAGATCATTCGTTACTTTATGAATGTGATAAGATTTCTCAGCTCTCCACAGGTTTCCCATATTTTTAAAAACTCATAAATTCCAAATATTTCAAACATTCCCAAATATTTTCATCAATTTTTAAAAATTTCAATAACTTTCTAATAGCTTGAAGCAAACATAGGTTGTTGAAAACTAAATAACAATTATTGTACAGAAATGCATTTGTGATTGAAAATTCAGACAGATTCTAACGGAGAGCTCGAGGCAGTATTATGAAACAATAAGCGAAGAAATGGATTCTGATTTGCATGTATTATGGAATGGCATTTCCATTGCGAACGGAACTGACACTTGTCTGATAAATTGTCAATCATTGCGTCTATCAACAGAATTGTTCGATTTATCGGTGCATCTAAACGAAATCAACAAAGATTTCTTCAATTCAGCTGATTTTCTTGCAGCAGTTTCTTATCTTGCTATTTTTTACCCTTTACCTATATTTGAAAAAAGGAATCTAAAATCCTCTATTTGGATTTTGAAACAAAATATAGGATTGAACGCTCTGAAAATAAAATCGTATAATTTTCACCCGAGGAAAAGTGAGCAATATAAAAATTGATCCTTTGTTATACGAGCGACACTGTTTATCTCTGAACTTATGAAATATGAAATTCGTCACTGGAGAAAAACTGGGCTCAATTTCAATATTTTCCAGCACAGTGCGCTTTGGGTTGAAGGGTATTACGTTTAATATAAATGATTCACGGTATTTGCACGAATGAGGAAAGAGGAAAAAGCGTTTTGCTTCAAAAGTCAATCAGAAAGTGCAATCGAGTGACATAATTAATTCCGGTCATCGAAAGTATCGAGGACATCAAACGAAAATTTTGAATTATAAAGAAGTGACCCTCGTAACGTGACCAGTCCTCCATTGAGAATAATTTCCATATTTCATTATGTATAGAACAATATTGACGTTGGTATTCAAGTTTAGCATTTTCAAAAAATTGAAAGTCAAGCCTTCCAGAGATGAAGAAATTAAAACAGATGAGTTTAAACTTCAACAGTTGCCAATAATAAATTAGAATTGTCTGTTTGTCCTAACTGAAGCTCCTACGTTTTAGTTCGCTTATCGCGTGTTTTGGTTTTGCAATGTTTTCTGTCACCCAGTTTGACAGTTTATTATATTAGGCGAGCGGATTGACCTCGTTTTCATTCAGTTACCGACCACTCGCATTCTAGCCGCTATTTTATGTTTTAATCGATAGTTTTTATGGTGCAGAAGAAAAATATCTTTGATTTTTGTATTTGGAGGAGGAGGAACCCTGATAAAAATGGCTGAAAACATGGTGGTGCACAGCGGTTCAGGAGTGGATTTTCGCCGACCAATTAAGCTGCAGGTTGCAATTCTCAACCGATTCTTTTGTTGTAAATATTGAAAGGAGTGAATTTGGCTGTTATTATTGGGGACATAGGCACCCTACGTGGATACTTTCTTGCAATTTTCATTTCCTTTCTATGCAGAATATGTTTTTCTGTAACATGAAATTGTGTGATATATTGATAAGCATTACTGATGAGACACCTCATGCATTATTAGATTTCTTTGAAAGTAAGTACGATTTGAATTTATGTCAAGTTGAATTATTAGCGCTAAAGTTAAGTCGCTATTTCATACCAAATTTTTCTGAAAAATGGATATCATCTTTGTACATGAAAAAAGCTTTTTTCAAGAAACACTAGGATTGGTTTGATTCAAATTTTAAAATTCTAGGTAGAGTCGCTGAATGTCCTAAATATGGTCAGCTGAATAAAGAAAAGAAATTTGATGAATGATGTATGGGCACAAAAAAGAAGAGTATGCAGTGTTCTCAAACAATCAAATATTTCAGACAAAGTTGAATACCGTTTTTCGGATTTATCAGGGAGCTCTGAGCGGAATCAAAATGTAAGCGTTTCGAAAGAATCGAGTTCATGTCCCAAACTTGCAAACTAGCAAGATGGGTCCTTTGCAAATGAAATTTTGCCCCTTACTCCTGATGAATCACTTGCGTAGATCTTAGAATCGAAGATGTCTAGATCTTTATGTTTGACAATGCGAACTAATGCTCAAACTCATAATGCGGGTATTTTCTCCATATACCACGCAATATAGCAGCTATAAAAAGTGCTATCCTGAGGCTTCTGAAATCAAAGTAAATGAAAAAAGTACTAATGTTTGTCTGCCGGATCTACTGAATTATACTTCAGAAAGATTATTAAAAATTCCGAGCATGATTCCAGATAACTTGGGACTGGGGAGTACTGTCAATTTAGGGGTGATTTGCGAATCGGGGCTTTGATTGAACTTCTGGCCAATCTGAATATAAGCAGAATTTTAAAGAAGAAGAATCTCCTGATTTAATCATATTCTTGATTTATTTAGTTGCCCTTCGGCTGCAAGATTCTTCACAGAATTAATTGATTTTTAGCGAAAACGAGAAGCATTCCTCGCCAAAATCTGTCCGATTAATTGGATTCGAATTCACCAAAGGAACGAGAGAGAAAACTTTGTATGCATCTGAAAAAATAAATGAGAAGATAAGAGATCTCATTCCAACAAAAGTTGAAAAAAATAGAATAATATTTTTGATAAATCATAAATTAGTTTGTACTATGAATAATGGGAAAGTTCGCTCAATAATTAAAAAATCATCATCTTGTCCTGTTTGTTGCATCTGTGAATCCTCACCAAAAGAGATGAATGATTCAAAGTTAGTTGAGTCGAAAGAAGAGAATGCTAGTTTTCTCAAATTCAGATTGTCAACCTTGCATGCATAGATATGGTTTTTGGATTCCATATTACATATTTCTTATAGGTTACAACTTGAAGTATGGTCAGTGAAAAGCGTTAAAGATAAAGCAATTTTAAAACCAAGAAAAGCAAAAATTTTAAGGAAATTGAATGAAGAATTGGGGATCATGATAGATTTCCCAAAACGAGGAGCAGGAACAAACAACGACCGAAACATGCGTGGGCTTCCTTTAAAAATTTCGAAGAGGTTTGTTGAAAACATGGGTGTTAAAAGAGAGTTAATCGAAAGTTTTCATGTATACTTCAGCTGATAGTATCTGATAAAGTCTTGGATTTTGAGAATTTCGAGGATCTCACTTCTAAAACTGCCGAATTGTTTGTCAAGGAATATCCATGGTACTACAGGCCAGTCTCGATTCACATGATTTCAATTCATGGCGCTGAAATCGCAGGAGCTTCTGTACTTTCTTTTGGAAAACTCTTTGAAGAAGCTTAAGAAGCAAGAAATAAGAACACCAAAGCATGCGGGGAATACTGATCAAGAAAGAATTCGATGACAGCTAACAATCTGGATATGGCTTATTATTTGTGGGATCTTCTGATCCACCGATGATTCATTATGAGACAAGTGACACGAAAAAAAGGGTACCAAAACCTTGTTTCCCGCAAATGCATCCATAGTGAGGAAATAAGTTCAAGACAAACCTCATCTTTTATACAGATAAACATGTATATATGTGTATATAAAGCTAGTGGCAACCAAAACAACAACAAAAAAAGCAAAAAAACAACAACAAACAAAAAAGAAACGATGGAGTTATTTACTTGCCATATCCACGTTCGTTGATTCTGGGCTCGGCTAAGAGCAAATAAAATAGCTTACAATAAGAATTACTTAATACGAATTTTGATTCGTATTGGTTATGCATATTCATTTATAAGAATTCTAAATAATTTTTTACAACTTACGCGTACCTGGAACAGTCTGTTGCAATGAGTGATTGACAAAAAATAATTTTTTTCTCACAAGACTGTATATTAATTATTATTGCTAATGTATTTTGTTCTTAACAACAGCACTTAATGACTGAAAGTGCAAACTATTATTCCTGTAAAATATTCCTACCGCAAATAATGTTTTATTATTATTAATAGTAAATTTTTTGCGGCGAGAATAATGAACTTGAGGTTTGTTCACGAAATTTGTTTATAAAAATTATAAATAATAATTTTTCTTGAATATTCAAGATTGAGTATGATAAAGCTTTTATTTCGTTTGATTTTAATCTTAAAAAAATAATCAGCTTTGAAAAAGAATTAAGTCTGTGCATTTGCTTATGTATATTTTTTATGATAATAATCATTTTTCTTATTATACTAATCACTTTCATTGGAAGAGCTTTTCAATTAAATTCGTAACAATGTTAAGTACATTGACAATGTTTTAAATTCATTGAAACAATAATACTTCCACTTTTCGCTTTTTCCCAAATTTGTACTACTATATTATTTTTCAAATAGACAAAATAAAAAATCTTGTTGAATGTAGGAATGTATTCAGAATAAGTTGAATAAATCTCACTCTATTAGTCAAAGACATACAAACTCACTTTTATTTCAATAATCATGATTAAAATCCATTTGGACTTAAATCATCACCAGTTCATCACCAGTTGGATTCTTTTTTACTTTTGTCCCTGTAGCTCAAAAGATACAGATTTAATCAAAAAATCATTTTTATGAAAGTTGTAGTGCAGTAGTTTTTAAAAAAATGAAACTCATTTAAACCTTTTCAGATCAAAATGAATAAAAGTTATATCTTCTTCATTCGCGATACTTTGACATATTAGACCCATATTCTTGAAAGGAAATAGAAGTTGGATAACATCAACTTCAAATTTGAATAAGTCAAACATTAATCCTCAAATATTTATTACAAATTCAATGGAGAAATTCAGAATTTGGCCGTTTCTCAGAATAACAGTTTCGTTTTTCCAGCATAATCAAATATAAAAAGAACATCAATAACGTTTTGCCATGATGATTTGCAATTAGACAAGAGTTGTGTATTATTTGAATAAATTTGATAAACCAATGTATTATTCAACCGTGCTTTATTGTATAGATTTACTTTTTTTTAGCAGAATTATCTACAAATGTCTCATAGATGGCGTTTTGCTGTAATACTTAGCGCAGCGAGACATAAGTTGCATATTATTTAAACAAATTCAATGATGAGCCAAGCCATATTTTGCTCGATTTTTCAGTACGTAGATAGACTTCGTCTTTTTTTAGCAGAATCAACTACAATAAACAATACACTGATAAAAATTGCTGTAATATTTTTCAATTAGACTACCTTTTAGATTGGTATCCCCTGATATCAACTTTTTCCCTCTACCCTCAGATAAAACCTCTTCCTAACTGTGATTGAGATACCACCTTTTGTGAATAGTGTCAGGAATTGTCTCATACCTTCAATAGCCTCTACAACCCAAGCCCTCAGGTCCTCTTGTTTAAGCTTCTAGGTCTTCCCGCCCAAACATTCTAAGGTGTAATCATCTTAATGTCTTTTTCAAAATCATAAAATTTGAAGTCAATAAAATCAAATAACGGATGGGTCATTGATAATAGTTCTAAAGAGTCAAACACACGCATGATGATGGAAAAATGTCCTCCTGAAATGACTGTCCTCTGTTCGTTATCTAATATGAAAATTGTTTTGATTGTTTTGTTCAAAATGCAAAATAATCGATTTCAACCTCTGACAATTTTTCAAAAGGAAGTTAAGATTTCTTCGCTGTAATGAGTGTGTTTGACTTTTTATAATTACCATCAACGTCTTCTTCATTATTTGATTTTATTGACTTTAAACGATGATCAGAATTTCGTAATCCATGAAAAGACACTGAGGTGTGTCGAAGTTTCGATATATTTGTGTCTGTAATGAATACTTAATCAGAACGTATGACCAATATAACTCTTCTTTTCTCTTTGGTGAAATGTACATAAAAAGATCTCCCCAGCGCTGTTCCAAAAATCAAGACCCTCTCCAAAGGTCTATAATTATTTGTTTTATTAGTTTCATTTTCACCGTTCAAAATGGAATTTTTTAAAATCATAAAAAATTAAAATTAAGTTACCGTGAACTGAAAAAAATTGTATTTGCCAAGAATTGTGACACAAAAACTTTCTTACATTCAAACCCTTTGAATTTTGGATTATCTTGAGCAAATTGAAAACTTTCAATGCAATATTTTTCAATTTAAGCATTTTGATTCGAAATTCTTTTTTTTTTATTTGCGCCTGCACCTCACAGAAACTTCAGTTCAATTGATCATCCTCCATACCTTTTTCCACGAGTAGATAGAGAGCTGTACGGTCCGCCCCCGTAGAGCCCCACACGCGGGAGTAAGGTCACAATACTAAAGGAGGCAACCTGGTATCCTGGAGACATCGTGTGAAACACCACTTTCCGGTGCCACGCAGCTTTCGCTACGGTTGTTCACGCCCTGGCTTGGGTTTTTTTTCCTTTGGGACCATACCTGAACTATTCTCCGCGACCGTTTATTCAGTTTTTTTAACCATATTCAGCAAAAACTCTCGGCACAAGGCCCCTCCATCTGCAACCCGAGGACCCACCTGGTAGCCTGGCCAAAAGCCCCAAGAAACTAAAGAATGGTAAAGCTGCTGGTGTGTAGCTATCACTGCTAAAATACTTAAGGGCGGTAGCGAATATTTTTTTGTGTGGCTGAGTGAATTTGTAAAGATGTGTGCTGAGAAGAGTGGAGTTCCAAATGATTGGAGGAAGGCGATCATTAGTCCACTCTACAAGAATTTACCAACATACTTATTTGTGAGGTCATGGAAGAACTAAAATAAGGATCTTGGAAGTCAAATGTAGATTGATTCCACGGAGATCATGTGCGCAGATATTTAGCGAGACCGGGACGTATTAAGAAAAAGATAGGAGTAAAGTGAACGCGGTTGGTATGTACGTTTAACAAAGCAAGTGTATTTAGGTGAGGTAAATGGTAGCGTACCCAGAGGTAGGGCGAAGAGAGCATGGTTGGAATGTGTGAATGAGACTCTAAAGCGGAGAGATATACAGAGTCGTAGAAACACAAGAGCTTTCATGAAAAGATGTATGGATGTGATAAAAGCAAAAGATGTATGCAAGGATATGGATATATGAAGGAGAATTGTTTATGAGAAGAGCGACGCCTGTGGATGTATCAGTTAGTTAGAGTGCTTATGTGTGGATCATGATTGATTAGCGAGCCGTGACGGAATGGTGTTGTTCTAAGAGTTTTTGATTTGAATCAGAAACTTCTGGATTGATCTGAAACCTATCCCTTCTCATACACATCCCTTACTTACTCAAATGTCAAAAATCTACATGCTGTATATAACGGTCATTATTTCTTTGCTAACGCCTTAAAAGAAAAATCAAGAAATAGAGCAAGCGGCGCGGCGGCCTGGCTCCCCTTATTAACAAATCTTATTCAAATTGCGAGCTTATTGATGAAACGGAATATCGGATTCTAGCTCAAATTACTAGCACAAAATAAATGATTTTTATGTTAGGAACCTGTTATTTTATCCCAGCCGTTGACACTGATGTTATTCTACAATTATTCTGAAAAACTCTATGGGTTCTATCAGCGAAGTTTAATAACCTTCCCACTATTATTTAGGTCATGGTCCTGCTGATATTTCTCACATGAATTTTTGTATCCATCGGTATGGCCTAGATGTTGTACACAATAAAAGGGGGCTAGGTCTGGTGGAGGTGATGGAGGAAAAGTAGTCTTATTTATTAAGCGAAAGGTCATGGAGTGACAATCCAGCAAATTTAATATTCATTATTGCAGGGGAAGGGGGTGGGAGCACCAACAATCTGCCGTGGTGTAATGCTGAGGCATTGGGATTACTTAATGATCTGACGGTGGATCACTCTACGCCTACCTTTGATCACTTCCCTGTTATAGTATCCCATTGTTATTCTGCCTCCACAGCCGAACAGACGAACTTTTCGAAGGTAAAAAAAACACTGACATACCTGAGGTGGAATAATGATAATCAAGAAGTCTTTTTGAAAGAACTCTATTTATTTAATTGACATATGGTTAATTTTGATGAACTATATATCGACAGCCTAAGTTCAAATCTTACAGAAGCAATTATAGATAGTGCTAGAATATCCTATATGTATAAAGAGAAGAAAAATTGTTGTGTTTAACCTTAACGTGACAAACCTTGGTTTGATATTAATTGTCAACAAGCAAAAACAATACTACATAGAGCATTCAAAACAGCTAGCAAGGAGAACTTTTCTCACGAGGCTAAGTTGGCTTACATCATAGCTCAAAAATCTTATCAAGCTCTGATAGCTATAAGAAATCGCGTTCAGAAACTAATATTGTTGCGGGCGTTGATGATAGCAAAACATTTCAGGAAATCATGAATAAATTCAGGGGAATAAAAAAAGTCAACTCTGCAGCCCTTACCACAAAAGATTGGGAAAATTGCTTCCGCTTGACACTCGCGCTGAGACGCCTGTCTCCAACCTTGATATTAAAGCAAAACATTTTGAAAAACCGTGAATGAATTCAGAAGACTGAGAAGGAAGTCAACACTGTAGCTGTTACCTTAAAAGATTAGGAAAATTACTTCCGCTTGACACTCCCGCTAAGACGCCTGTCTCCAACCTTGTTCACGGATGTTCGTCACCCATTACTAAATAGCAGCATTACAGCAGATGAAATCTTCTTGTCAATCAACAAAACCAAACTACGTTAGACCCCGTGGCCAGATCAGATTTTTACAACGATTTTTCGCCTGGTTTTCTCCTTTACCTTGAAGCCTCATTCAATAAAATATTCGAAAATGAATATATTCCGTCCGATTAGACAAAATCTCTGACACATACATATGCTTTACAAGAAATATGACCCTACTAACCCCAATAACATTAGACCTATGGCTCGCCTAAACTAGCTCCCAAAATTTCGTGTGCAAATTCTGCTAGCTAGATGACAAAAATGGGAATTGACCTATCGCATTATACCTGAAGCACAAGCGAGTTTTCGCCGGAATAGGGATTGTATTGATAATATTTTCACTTTAGCCGCTTTCTCACAAATATGTATTCAAAAAAGAAGATAGTTGCTTTTATGCTATGGTTGTTGATTTCTTACGGGCGTTTCCATAGGTCAGCCATGCCGTTATGTGGGCAAAACCTTATGACTTAGGTGTTAGCCCGAAAATTATTGGAATTCTGAAAAGTTTGTATCAGAGAGCTTCAACCCGTGTGAAAGTGGGGGATGAGCTTGCAGGGAGTTGTCAGCTGCCCTACAGGAATATTGCAACATAAATAAACTAACGGTCAATAAAGACAAAACGAAGTACACAATCTTCGAGAAGGGTCGAATTGGCGAAAATCTTTTTGGTTTAAAATTCAATGGTAGTGAGCTATAGTTTGTTTCTTTTTTTGATATTTTAGTACGATTTCCTCTGGATTAGAAGCTTTAAATTGAGCAACATATGCCGCAGGCAGTAGATCCAACTTGGCCTCAGCCTCGGTTTATAACGTTTTAATTAGAGCCATATGTTCCTCCTGGCCTACTGTTATCGAAATCCAGAATTCTCTTATGAAGAATGCTTTATTATATGCATCTCACATTATGGGAAGTTTCTGGTCAAATCATAAAAATGGCGTTAAATTGGGTGACACGGATTTTCAATATGGAAGACTCGCGCTACCTCGAAATTTGTATGCAAACATTGGCTGAAATTGCAAAAGATGAAAATTTCAAATATAACTGGTTAGGTCAGATTATAATATGCCTGGAAGGTGCGGGTATCAAACGTAATTTACTTGATCTAAATGGTACCACCCTTAAAGGTCAAATTGATGACTTAGTTGATAGATACCATGATTACGTGTTCTCTCAGGATGTGTTGCGACTAAAAAATAGTAATTTCAACTACATATATAATCAAATATCTCACAATGATCCACTACCTCAAGAGCATCTCCTTTTGAAAGCCCCGTTTGCATCTTCACTCAGTTTAGAACTTCTTCCAGGTTTATTATTAAGCTGACACCAAAAGTTGGTAAAATTGTTATTCATCCGCAACAAGTATGTCAATTATGCAATTTGCACGAGGAAGAAGACCTCCTGTACATTTTTACTAGAAGTCCAATTTACTCGTCCAGTAGTACTCACTACTTGCTTAACATACGGATGATCAACGAAAATAATCTACATCTTTCATTGTCAAATATAGACCCAGCGAATCTCTGCACTATATGAAGTTCTATAAATACTTTTTTTTAAATCAGACCGTTTTCCTTATTTCAGTGAGCACTGGTATGCTTAAGCAGAATGAATTTAACCTTTTGTACATATACACTTCTCTTTTCTATTTTTATCTTCGAAATTATATTTTGTACCAGTGGCTTACCCTTGCCGCAGAACCTTGTATAAATTAGAGGCAAAAAGATACATACCTGTATATACATAAATACGCGTATTTTAATCTGAAGTGCAAAATGAATAACTTGAAAACCAATGATAAAGCATCTTTATGTAAAGGAAACAACTTCATATTGCTTCAAGTGGGTAGACAATCTTGTAGATTACTCAATGTTTACTAAAATGTTTCAAAATAGAAACAATTAGGAAGTGTATATTTCATTCAAGCAGGAAAATGATTTGAATTGTGAATATAAAAGTGGAATAGGAAGTATCATAAAAGGTACGGAAATACTTCTGTACTCTTCTGTTCAGAAATTTTTTTCTATTTTCACTTCATTTTGATATCCATAGTAGATGGAGCAAGTGTTTGAAGATTCTTGCAGATCCCATGTGACACGAAATCTACAATGGGATGGGACAAAAGAGAACACTGGTAAGGGGCGAACGTGTGGAATGAGAATCGACAAATGTGGTAAAGAGGTCACCGCTCTTTCTGAAGAATGCTCTATTGCTCTCGTACGACTGAGCAGCACTTTTGGTGATTACACGCGAGACAGAGGAACTTTACAGTCACTGAAATTGCCTCTACATCAATCACGTGAAAAGAGGGTGGAGCTTTTTGAACCAAGCTAGGTGCTTTTTTTTATTCATTCTGAAGAAGGCTAATTAAAGTCAAATTAAACTCAGTAATTAATAATTTCTACTTTGGTATAATATTTAGAATTATTCTGAATTCACACTGAATTCCTTAGAATTCCTTGGAGTTATTTGAACACTTTGTATTCTTTTGAATTCTCTAGAATTGCTTGCCATGCTTTTAAACTCTCAGATTCTTTTGATTTATTTTAATTTTCTTCAAATCTCCCGAATTTCTATGAATTCCTTTAAATTCCCGAAATTCCTTGAATTCTCAGAATTCTAAGAGTTCTCTGAAATCCCTTAATTCCTTGAACTCCCCGAATTCCTTAAATTCTCTGCATTTCTTAAATTCCCTGGATTCTCTGATTTCTATGAATTTTGTGAATTTTATGTATTTTTTGAATTCCCTGAATTCCTTGAATTCTCTGCATTCCTTGAATTCCCTAAATTCCTTGAACTCTTTGAATTCCTTAAATTTTCTGTATTCCTTAAATTTTCTGAATTCCTTGACCTCTCTGACTAAATTGAATTCTCTGAATTCCTTGAATACTTTGAATTCTTATAATTCCCCAAATCCTCTGATTTCCTTGAATTCCCTGAATTCCTTCAATGTTCTGAATTTATTGAATTCTCTCAATTCCTTGAATTTTCCGAATTCCTTGAATTTTCTGAATTCCTTGAATTCTCCGACTTTCTTAAATTTGCTCAATTCCTTGAATTCTCCGAATTTCTTAAATTTTCTGAATTCCTTGAATTATCTGAATTCCTTGAATTCTTTGAATTCCTTGAATTCTTTGAATTCCTTGAATTCTTTGAATTCCTTGAATTCTATGAATTCCCTGTATCCTTTGGACCCCCTGATTTTCTTAGATTCTTAAATTCCCCGAACTCCTTGAATACTCTGGATTCTTTAAATTCTTTAATTCTCCGAACTTCTTGAATAGTCCGGATTCCTTGAATTCTCTGATTTCCTTGAATTCTCTGAATTCATTGAATTCTCAGAATTCCTTGAATTCTTTGATTTCATTGAATTTTTTTAATTCCCCGTATCCTTTAAACCTCCTGAATTCCCCAAATTCTTCAATTCTCCGAACCCCTTGAATCCGCTGGATTCCTTGAATGCTTCCATTCTCCGAACTTCTTGAATACTCCGGATTCCTTGAATTCTCTGATTTCTATGAATTTTGTGAAATTCTTGTATCATTTAAATTCCATGAATTCCTTGGATTCCCTAAATTCCTTAAATTTTCTGAATTTCTTGAATTCTATGAATTCCCAATATTCTCTACATTCCTTGAATTCTCCGAATTTTTTACATTTTCTAAATTCCTTGAATTCTCTGAATTCCTGGAATTATCTGAATTCATTAGATTCACTAAATTCATTGAATTATCTAAATCCATTGATTTATCTAAATTCATTGAATTCTCGAAAATCCTTGAATTCTATAATTTTCCGATCTCCTTGAATACTCCGGATTACTTAAATTCTTCAATTCTTCGAGTTCTTTAAATTATCTGAATATCTCAGATTCTCTGATTTCCATGAATTTTGTGAATTTCCTGTATTATTTGGACTCCCTGAATTTCTTGAATTCTCTGAATTCCTCCAATTCTCTGAATTCATTGTATTCTCTGAATTCATTGAATTCTCTGAATTCATTGAAACCTTTAAATTTGTTGAATTCTCTGAATTCCTTTAATTTTCCAATTCCTGAAATTTTTATAAATTTTGTTGAATTTCCTTGAATTCCTCTGAATGACATTAATTCAAACAATTCAGAAAATCATGGAACTTTTAGAATTCAAGGAATGTTCATAATTTAAGGAATTTCGCCAATTCAGGAAAATCTAAGGACTTCAGGGAATTCGATAAGAAATTCAGGTCATTGAGTCGAATTCAAGGAATGTAAAGGAATTCAAGAAATTCAAAGTGAATTCTAAGAAATTCAAGTGAATTCGAAGGAATTCAAAGGAGTTCGAGTGAATTAAAAAAAATTTCAAATAATTTATCAAACCAGAAAGTATCAATTACTATACCTTTCTGTACTAAAACGAGGGGCCAACTTAAATATTGAATCATTTGGGAATTTCAAGAAGTCTTTTCCTTTCAATATCTTCAAAATTCTTATTCTATGATTTATTTGAAAGAGGCAGAAAAAAGTGGTTTGTTTTTGATATTATAAATATGTATAGTTGTTCAAAGATAACTGTATACTATTATAAATTATGTAAATTCTTTATTCATATTGTTGTTTTAATCGTTGATGCTATTGATTCTTTTCAATATTTTAATTATTAAACTATAATTGAATAAAAAGATGGGGGCTTGGCGGACACAGTGCGCAGGTGGGTGAAGCCCCTCTTCATATTAAAGATTCATTGAGAGATCCTTCTTATCGGTCCTATGAAATCCTTCCAAATATTCCGAAATTCTTTGAAAATTCATGCAGTTATTTGAAATATGTACCTAAAAACATGAAAATTTTTTGAAAATTCCTCGACATTCTTAAAGACGCTTGAAAATTCATTAGAATCATTCAAAATACCCTAAAATATTTGAAATCCCTTGAAATTTCTCCAAATTCTTGCAATCAAGTGAAAATTTTTTGAAATCTTTTTAAATATCTTAAAGTATTTAAAATTCTTTAAAATATTTCGAAACATCTTGAAATAGTTTTAAATCTCTTAAATCTCTGAAATTCTTTGTAATCCCTCAATTGTTGTGAATCAATTCTTCTAAATCTATTGAAATATGAAATCTCTCGAAACCCCGTGGAATCACATGAAATCTGATGATATTCCTTGAAATCCATTGAAATGTTTGAAGTTCTATGAAATCCCTTGATATCCTCAGAAATTCATTAAAATACGTGAAGTGCCCTTAAATCCCTCAAAATTATAAAAATCATCGAAAATTTTCTAAAGTCCCTCAAAATGTTGAAATTCCATGATATTTTTTGAAAAAGCTAGAAAATTCCGCGAAATCTGATGACAATACCTGACTTCCTGAATAATGTATTAAAATACATTGAGTGCTTTTAAAATCCCTTAAAATCATAGAAATCCTCGGAAATCTCATCAAATCCGTTACAATCCCGTTGGAATCTTGCAAAATCCTTTAATTCTTGCAAAAGTCCACGAAATGTATAGAAACATTATAAGATATTTAGAATTTTTTTATATTTAACGTATTCCTTCAAAAGTCCCTTCAGATTCCATAAAAATTCTTTGGAACCTTCAACATTCTCTAAAGTCCCTTAGAATCATCGAAGAAACAATCGTTATGAAGTTTAAGAAATTCTTCGCTGTCCCACAAAAAAATGTTTATCCTACGAATCCTGAGTTCGGTTGAAACCCTTCGCAATACTTTTAAGTTCCTTAGAATCTGTTGAAATTCTTTGAAATCCCTGGAAATCTTTGTGATCTTCTGAAATATTATTATTTTTTTGATTGCGTAGAAGTGCTTTCAACGCCGATCTGCTTGGTTTCTGAAAGTAGTATAGTATTCAAAAAAATTTGAATTTTCAAATTAAAAAACAGAACAGAAGACATTAGAAGATTTTGCGAAAATGAAAAATGAAAAAAAGTCAAATGAAAAAGAGTTTTTCTGGTTGACGGGAATGACCCGAATATTCTCCTATTCTTCCACTTCTAGATTGCTCCAAAACCTATCCCTTCTCCTACAAATCCCTTACTTACCCATACCCTTAAATTTGTTGGATAACGGCAAATATGTTCCAATGAGGGTTAAACCATCCCCAACGTGAAAAAAATTCCTGAAATGATGCATTAATCATTTTATTGTCACATCAAAAATGACAAACTGGCCCTTAAATAAGTATTGATGTGAAAAAATGTGGAAAAGTTTCAAAGTTTTTTAGAAAAATGGTTTTAATATTTAGCTGTACAAAAATTGCTCTCTAGTTAAATCTGAAGACCTGGGTTTGAGTCCCAGTGGAGCTAGAGAGATATCTTTTCACATCTAAATATTAAAACCATTTGTGCTTAGGCTAGTAGATCAAAAACTGTCATTTGAACGACAAAAAACTAAAAAAGGATATCATTTTCTGGAATTACGTTATTTTTTGATATGTTACAAAGTCGTTATGTTAATCATAGGCATATTGAGAGATCAAGATAACCTTGTTTACGGATAATTCAATAACTAAGTTCGAATCCATAGTTTCCAATTATCGCTATGGTATGTTAGTTACCAAAGTCGAACGACTTGTCTTAGAAACTTGAAAGCTACGATGCAGAGGAAGTTTATTATGACTGTTTAATCGGCTGAGAAGTCCTTCGGCATTTACTTCTGCTCATTAAGCAAACATGTCCTTCGATGAATCGATTATGAATAGTTAACCTTCAGTGACATTAAAAAATATACACTGAGCGAATTCTATTATGTAATATATACCATAAATAAAATCAAAGTTGTGATAATAAAATTTCAAAAAGAATTAATATAATTATTAAAGTTAACAATTATATATAATAGTAATACTCGTCTTATATGTTTATCATAAATACATGAAGTCTTTCAATAACTACTTCAGAAAAACATATTTTCACTTTATATTATTTTATTGAAACAACTCTATTCATTTATTGTTCTCAAAATTTATGAGAAAGGTTTATCCATTAGTTACACATGTGCTTCAAATAAAAATTGAAGTAGTAAGAGTTTTTAGCTTTCGCGGTTCTACGACATATATTGACGCATAATATTTTATAACAAAGTGATTAAAAATATTAGAGTTCTAAAATTGTCATAATATATTATATTTCTTTCAAGTATTATATATTATAGAATAGGACTAAAAACATAAAACTTTTACTGTGCAAAAATGCAAGTTACAATTTACGTGAAAATTGGAATTCTGTTACGATGCAAGTTAGACGTTAATTAATATAACTTAGTTATCACAAAAGTTACTCCAGCTCTAACATTTTCCATAACTTCATTATAGAAACGTGTTTCCCTCCAAACTTGCATGGATTCTATTGTAATAGTTGCATGAATATTGTGTAGATTTGTTACACACTATATACATATTACATATATGTGCCATGATTTTGGGCATATACTGAAATTACAGTGTGATGTAGTGCGAATAATACCAAGTGGCACGTTCGTTAATGAGCTGACTGCGATCTACATAGAGATATATGTATATATGCCAACTCAGCATATATAATATGTTCATGTATGCCTCTAATCGTATGCGGGTAATTCTCTACGAAAGGGCACTTTCGTGTCCAAGAGATAAGCTATCAAAACAATCGATAACGTTTTAGTGTCTCATAACATGATCCATAGTAAAAAAAAATTGATTTCATTATCGCAAATCACAATAAAATAACATGAGGTGCTCGAAAAGTGCCTTTGAAGTACATCTACATATGCCCGAGGCATAGTTTATGGCCAAACAAGAAATATATGATTAGCTTTTTTTAAATATATGCTTAATGGTCTTCAAACATATCTCAGAAGGTACAGTTTTTATCACTCATATTTCAATTTAAGTGCAATATCCCATTCGAAAAAGTTATGCATTGTGGAAAAAATTATGTATAATCTTCATTTGATTTATTCATTAATCAGATAAAACAAATGAAAACTATACATGATTTTTTCGATTATGCATAACTTTTACGGCTGAGATTGACTACATATATGTATATAGGTGATTCGACGTATAGAGTACAATTCAATGTCCCTGGTGTCAAAAAAATGTGTTTCATTCTTGGACATGAATATACTCTGAAAGAGTAATGTTCAAGTCTAATAATAATGGCCACTAATCACTACTACTCATGATATTATAGGTCGACTCAACTGCTAAAAATGATACATTTTTAATGTTTTCTGAATCTGCTGTGTCCAGTTTCTAACAAAAGAATAAAGAGTATGCACAGAAGCTATTTTTGAGCAATTTTCATTGATTCCAAAAAGTTTTATGCGAATCGATAAAATATTGATTGCGGGATCTACAAAAGGGGCTGAGTGCATAGATAGTTCGAGAAGATATATTCGCGGTTTTTACTTGGTGGCGATTAACTACCGTGAATCTTGAAATTTTAATGTTTAGATATTAATTTTGATCGCAACGTTTTTTTTGTACTTAAAAAAAATTATGTTTTTTTTTGTATTAGATAATGATTTTGTGACCCTTTTCTTCTCATTATTGAACATTTTATTTCATTCCCTTATGTCATTGAATAATAAGCCTTAGTTCGAGGAACATGGGAAATGCAAGATGTCAAAATACTCAAGCAGGGCTACATATATAGTAAGTTTGTAGTGTGAATACTTTTATAAACTATTTTTTCAGAACTACTAAATCTAGTTTGAACTATAAGAACCAATTTTTAAAATAATTTTTGTACCATTTCTCTCATTTCAAAAGTGCTCTTCGTAGAGAATTACTCATGTATATTGTATATTAGCTTATGTCAGCAGCGGAGATGACGCCTGACACTGAGCGAATTCTATTTCGCGTGTCACCACACGATATTCATAATGACGCCAGAGTTCACGGGTAATATGCTTCAGAAACACGTCAAGGAATCTCTGGTAAACATCCAATTTTGTGGTCAATTCATTACCAATCTGAGCTGAAGCAAGACAACGTATTTGGGACAATAACTCTCTCTTTGGGAATTAATTCGTTCCCAAGAATTTGAGTATCAACATTTCATGAATTATACTGCAGATTGGGTACGCTAACATCTGAATTTCATAATTATAATTTATAAGAGCCTAACCGGACATGCATAGTGCGGCCCGTAGTTACTCTTGGTAAACTAGTTTGAAACTTATCTTAAATGACCTAAAAAAAGGTAATAGAAATTTATGATTTTTTAGAAATTGCCGGAAATGCTTAAAACTTTTGGAAATTTATGGGTATTTATGAAAGTGCTTGCAGCTTTTGGATATCTGAGAAAATTTTGAAGGGTACTGGAAAGGACACTGCACAAAATATATGAAAAACTGGCATTCGATGGATTTAAATAACTGTAATTCATTTTGTAGTTAATAAAACGAAAAAAAAATTTCCCAAAAGGACTTGCACCAATTATGATTGGTTTTTTCTTCGTGCGGGGTCCTTTAAGAATGTTTCAAAGCTTGTCAAACTTTATTCTGGGTTGAAAATTCTTAACATATTTATAAAGTAATGCATGGTCTTCGACAATCTTAAAGACCGAACTGTAGGAAGTCGGCGCCCTTCTCAGTAGAAAACGCAAACCATACAACGCAAGTTGATGGTGACAATTGGGATGTAAATGATGCCTTTTGGGACTCATTAAATGATATACAAGGGCTTTGCGATCCTGGCGAAAGAATAATTCTACTCGGAGATATGAATGGTTAGGTTGATGTGTAATGCGAAAGTATCGACAGGGTACTTGGTCATTTCGGAGATCCAAAAACAAGCGGTAACGGCGAGAAATGAATTAGCTTATGCTTCGAAAAATGCATCTTTATTACAAATACTTGGTTCAGACATTTCCATCTGAGAGACTGAGAGGGCTAGTAAGAGATACGTATGTCAAGGATTAAGGAGAAGAAGAATTAATAATAAGTCGAAGCAGAAGCGAGTTGAAATAAAGAATTCGCAGAAACCAGAAGTACAAACGGGTATTGTGAAAAACTGGATATATATTAAGGTCATGAGTAAAGACAAAAATAAAAGCGTCTAAAGATAAAAAAATGATTTTGAAGGAAATAAGAAACTATTTTTGAAATGGGTTGAGAAGATTAAGGAAGGAAGTACTAGCACTGAGCTAGTCGAAATTAAGAATGCTGATGATGAAATCGTGTGGGATGTGGACAAAGTGAAAGACTGTGTGAGCGATTTTTTCAAGAAATTGTATGAAGATCTAGGTATGTAGCATAACAACTATGATACAGAAAAGGTTATGTTAGACAATCCCTCTGTAGATAGCGGGAAAAGAATCGATATCTGCTGAATTATATCCGCAATTGAGAAACTAAAGAATGGTAAGGCTACTGGTGTGAATTGTATTACTTCTGAAATGTTTAAGAGCGGTGGCGGATATAGCTGGATATGGAGTGATGTTTGTATAGCTGAGCGAATTTAGGAATATGTGTGCTGAGAACGTTGAGGTTTCAAATGACTGGAGAAAGGTGATCATCATTTCACTCTGCGAGGAAAAGGGTGATAAAGGTGACTGTACAAATTATAGAGCGATTAGCCTGCTAATTGCCGTGGGCGAATTATTTACCAAAATTTTTATTGGTAAGGTCATGAGAATAACTAAAGAAAGTATCTAGGAAGTCCAGTGTTTTTCAGGGAGATCATGTGCGAATCAAGTATTTATCTTGAGAAAGATCATAGGAAAAAGTCTGGCAGTAGAGAAAAAGTGTTATGTACATTTGTTGACCTGAAAAAAGCTTTCGATAAAGTGAATATAATTAAACTTTGGGAAGTCCAGAAAGAGTGAGAAGTAAATGGTTGGCTTATAAAAGCAACGAAAGCAATGAAAAGCAATAATAAAGCTTCTAAAAGCAATAAAATATATAATGGTAGTAAATCGAGCGTAAGAGTAAATTGACAACTGAACGATTGTTTTGATATTAAGCAGGACGCTAGGCAATGCTGCTTTATGCCCTCCTGGATTTTTAGTATATGCGTGGACATATGTCCAAGAATAGCTTTCTTAGACGAAGGAGGTATTGATCTCGGGACAGTGAAAGTGCGTGGACTGGTGTTTGAAGATGATAAGATTGTTGCGGCAAAATCTGTCGATGATTTGTAAAGAATGATGAGCAGACTGTGTACCAGAATCAAGAGTATGGATCTTAAGATTAAAGTGAATAAAACAAAAGATTATTGTGCTTGGAAGTAGAGATAGGGAAACGATTTGCAACATTGCCTTCAGCGAAGAAAGGATATAATAGATTGATGATTTCGTGTATCTTAGAAGTTTATTTACTGCTAACTAAAAGATATATTCAGAGATGCCCAGGAAGGCGATTTTGTAACTTTTTCCCTTTCTCTTCATGACCACTTTTTCGAAATTCGCATCGGTTGTATTACTTTACAGTTTAATTGTCACGACCATTTAAAAAAACAGCTAACGTGAATCTCAGAAAATTAAAGTGAAAAAGTTAGATAATCGCCCCCTCCCCCCCAGATGTGTAAACAAGGGTAGATAGATTATCGGCAGCGTGCGAGTCATTACTGGAAGTGGAAATGTAACGAATAAAGCTAAAATTGCAATATATATATATATATTTATTTATTTATATATTTATTGATGTGCTTGCACCCACTGTGCTGTATAGTAACGCAACCTGAACGTACCGAAGAAAGAATGATTGGAATATGTGAATGAAACTCTAAAGCAAAGAGATATATAAAGTTTTAGAAACTACGGGCATACTGTGGGACGAGTGTTTCGTTTGATGTGTGACATCCAGATTTATCTGAAACCTATCCTTTCTCCTGCGAATCCCTTACTAACCCTTACCATACGAATTTCTTGATTCCCGGTAGTATAGCGAGGCTAGAACCGAGCGAATTACGCTCCCCCGAAAGGGATTTCGCTTAGTAGCATAATAATAAAAATAATTAATAGCTTGAATAGTTTATTATTGAATTTGAAGGATGCAACAATAAAAGCATATTTTCAAATATCAATTATTGATGAATCTAGTATGAAAAATAATTGCGCGAACCTAATACCTTGCATTGAATTTTGACTTTATTTTATTTCAGCTTTTAATTTGTTTGAGTTTTGAATTTTTGCCTCAAAGTAGTTGAAGATGAAAAAAAGTTGTTCCAATATCTCATTAACATTTGGGTTCAAAAGAAGTAAAGTATTTCAAAGTGCTTCATAAACACTTGACAGCCACCTTCCAACAACAACTCTTGAGAAATAAAAGGGAAACATTTATGACGGGCGCTCGGAGCTGAAAGGCGGACTGCAGAATTTTAAACTAGATAAATAGTCAGTTTATATGGAACAGACGCAAAAGTGGAGTGTTCTTGAATAATTGAGTCATACTGGCACGTTGGTAAAAACATATTTTCAAATATGGATGTGTATTTTCAAATTGCTGCTTTTTTAAAATTATGTATAATTATGTACAATTAAAAAATAAAATGATACGGTGGCTTCGAGTTTATTTAGAGAGCTTCCACATGTTAGGTATTGAAGGCTGCCAACAAGCATGTGAGAGATAGTGTGAAAGGCGGTTCAGTTTGAACCAAATGGTGGTAAATGTTGTTGAGGCGCACTTGCTCCCACTCAGCAGTGGGAAGAGTAACCAATTAGCTTACTGTTGAGTTCTTTCAAAAACCACTGCAGAGCTGCAGATATAACAAATATTGCTGTATGCGCATTGTCTGTTGAATTCCCCAGAAGATTTTCTTTGCTTTCCTCAACTCTCAGCTATTTTAATATCTTTTCGCATCACAATTTAAATTTTGTTAAACCTCAATCATCTGCATTCTCTTCACACAGAAATAATGTTAAATGATGACAACTAAATTTAATAAATCAATTTCAGAATAAATCAAAGTTTGAGTTTCTTTTTAACGTCCAACATTGACATTCAACAACGAAATTCTCAGAAATTTAAAGAGCCAAGAATCCATCGTTCAAATTTAGACAAAACAGTCTTGAATATCTTCATGTAAATTGTTGCCTTGACTGTTTCTGCTTTTTTGGAGGCAAATTTGCACATGGTCCTGAAGCCTTTGAGAAAATTCAATTATGATGTAATAACAATCACTAATTGAGGGAGAGTATGCTTTGAAAACGGTTTTTAATTGAATGTAGAAGGGATGATGTTTTTCCTAAAAAAATATTTTTGTTTGGATAACAAATTGAAAGATTTTATTTTTCATAGTAAATCTTTCAGGAGACAATTTGAACTTAACTTGGATACATTTCGACATTTAATGCTAAATTTGCTATCATACACAAACTTTGTAGCCCTGTGGGTTTTTGAAATTCGAAAAATTTGCTCTTCCGGCCCACCCTAATGATCACTCAGACTAAAAAATGTCTTGGAATAAAAGCATCGTCCCTTTGCTTGTTTTGTTTCAGACCGGTAAACGTATCTTCTACATGAACATCATCATTTAGTTGCAAGATTAGATTAAGTTTATCGCAAAAGGATCATGTTTGCTGCAAAAGATTCTATTCAAGACAAATGAGAATCCTCTTAAGGCCATGTGATACTAACCTCAAAATAATTTTTCGTCACATTTTTCGCAATGACTCCCGTGCATACCAATTAAAGTATCGCGTTGAAAATTTGAGAAATTGAAAATAAAACACTGATGAGTGTTTTGTACTACCAAATTTCTGGAAATCCAAAATCTGAAAAAAATTGTATTTGTGTCAAGAGACCTCCGTTTTAGACAAGAGGACACTTCTCGAAATGGATAATTACATTTACCAATAAGTTTCTATGAATTTTTCTTTTCTCTCTTTTTAAATTTAACTCGAGTTAAGTGAGTGTCCTTGACTGTTTCTGTTTTTTTGAGATTTTTAATTAATAACGTATTTTAGGAGTGGTTTGTTTGTCACTCATTTTGTTTCAGTCTTCCGTTAGATTTCACGGGGAGAACATCCTTGTTTCCTTAAGGGCTTCGACTTGTTGAGAAGTTTGTTTTAGTTGCCTTTGAAAAGGGTTTTCAATAAACTCCGAAACGTTGGTAGACGCTAAATGTGGGGGAGCATTGGCGAGAGTGTTGTTTGAGGGTGAAGGGAATGAATAAGGGATATAGCGGTGAAAGGAAATGAGGTAAATTTAGCCAGGAATGGCGGGGGGATGGTGGCGGTATGGGACTGTATGAGGGATTGGGTTAGGAGCAGGAGGGTATGGATGAGAAAAAAGGGTTGGAGGTGGAAAAAGGGTTGTTAATGGGGGTGGAGGTGGGGAAGAATAAGGGAAATAGCAAGTACGAGGTGTGTTCAGAAAATAACGGGAATTTTTAAATTTCGCGGGTTTGGAGAGTCCTATTGTTGATTTTTTTTTATTATGTTTCTATACATGCCCCTGAAGTATGATAAAATGTTTAGCTGTATTATTTGTTCAATTTGTCTGTGGCAGCCGCTAAGGTTAGACGTATTTTTATGAGCTCGGCGATTTTTGTTTGTTAAAAGAAATGGATCGAACAATTTGTATAAAATTTTGCGTAAAAAATGATATAAAGTGTAACAAAGTGTGTGAAATGTTAACAAAGGCCTATGGTGAGTCTGCTATGAGTAACACAAGAGTTTACGAGTGGTATAAGCGTTTCCAAGATGGCCGTGAAGACGTTGAAGGTGACGAACGCCCCGGACGCCCCAGCACATCAACAACTG
>JAUMHM010082057.1:0-13618 GCA_032362435.1 Melikaiella ostensackeni
AACGTAAATCAGTTTGAATATTAGATTGCAAGATATCAACTTGAAATTCTAATTTTAAGCCATAAATAATAATCATCTTGTAATTTATTCACTTTGTCCACATTGAAGCATGATGTTTCTGCTCGCTTTTCGCGTATTTTTTGTCACGCGACGAAAAATATTCGGCAGCCTTATAATTTGAATTGTTAATTTATATCATTAGAACATGAATAATCAGAGAAATATGCCTCGAAAAAATCCAAAATGAAAACTCAGAATTTCAAATGTCATTTTAATCCATGGATTTTAAGCTACAATTTTCTAAATATTGAGAAATTAACTCGAGTGGATTAAGGAGGTTTGGTACGCATAATCCTTAAATGTTATGATCAAGGCGGAGTGAAAATGTGGGGAGTAATCTAATCGTCTCAGCTGACGGAAAAAATGTCTGGGTTGACATCCGAAGAAAGAAGGGAAATAAAATTTTGAAATCAGGTAATACCATCTGTTCTGTTTTTCGAATTAAACAATCCAAAAAAAGTTCCTATATTTTCAAAATTTATGGCGAATTTTGTGCATGAACAGTTTTTGCTAGTAAACAGTTATAAAAAATTAGAAATGAAAATAAATCTTCTCTTCATTCCATAGTTCTTTTTTTTGAATAAGAAATCATGTTTTTTTCTGGATTGAGTTAAGTGCATACTTTCTTGGTAAAACTCAAATATATCCACCTGGAATTCCTTCAGCTTGAATCAAAAAAACATGCTGTTGTTTTGGTTTCATAGAAAAGAATTTTTTTCGATGGTTTTGATGCATTCCAAAATTTCATCATGGTTTTTGAACCAATGGAAACATTCTTTTGGATTTCCAAAAATTTGAGTTCTTATTTCTGAAAATCGAACAGAAGATTTTCACCGATTTCAATTTTATCTTTCACTTTTTTCATATCTCACCCATATTTTCTTTCCGCTCAAGCCATTCAAATAATTTCAGCATTTCCACTCTGTCCTAGTTATTATTTCTTCCTACAGTGACTAATCTTTCCATTACGTACTAATACATTTTCTGGTCCCGTGTGTTACGAAATGTTATCATGAATCTTAACTATTTCACAAGATCATCGTGTGGAAAAAAACGAGGTTTGAAATACAAATATAGACTGAGATAGCGACGAGTATAATTCAGATTGAAACATTTAGAAGAACAAATATTTGTCTGACTTTTGTCTAAATTCATCGTAAGTTACTTTTCATTGTTTCAAGAAAATGGGGACCACGGCTGGTATCCTGTGTTTTATTTTTGTGGTTTTCACCGAGGTTTTCACAAATCCAGATGGTAAGTTTAGTAATATGTAGAATCTTAAGCGCATTTCCAATTGCAGCATATAGGCGTCTCCATTCCATACCGCGCCACGTTGCATTTGGCGTTGTACCGCGCCACGTCGGCGTCGCGTTTGATCGCCATATGGCTCCAAATCATGTGTCGATATATTTGTTTTCTATTCGAAACCTTTCAAATAAGAAGAAATATTTTTCCCTTAGTCTACAGAAAGTTACGCCTATTTCATGAAAGCAAACTATTTTTGTTATCCAAAATAAATACTATGATTCCTTGATTTACTTCAATATATGGTCGACAATAATATTTTACTTTTATTTTAATGTTTTCTGGCATGGAATTAATTTCTGAACATGCAATCCCAATGAATAAACATGAGAGTATAAAACTACAAGGTGGCCGCTTCAATGGAGGAAAAAATTCCCGGTTATTTTATGACATTTTCCCGGTTGCAAAAATTGTTTCCGGTCATTGAAATTGAGAAATTTAACCTCTTGAAGCTAAAAACTGTAAAAATATTTGTGCTAGAATATCCTAAGTGTTATAGCCATTGTTACGTGGGGTGGGGGGCTAGAGCCAAATGAACCACAAAAAAATGCGTTACAAAAAAATTTTGCAAACCTTGAAAATTGTCCAAGATACGGAAATTTTAACACTTTACGACGTGATGACCGCCAAAAATTTTTTTCTTCATCCACAGTGATGACGGACTTTTTATGTAGCCTTTCAAATGCTCTCTCATATGTCTCGAAAATTTGGTGCATATCCTCAAAATTTCCCAAGGTATGAAGGTCATTACACTCTGCAAAGTGATACTTACTAACAAATTTGTGTTAATTTTGAAGGTGGCGCATATGACCGCATTTGAAATCCCATATGAAAAGTCCGTCATCGCCGCGCCGCAGATTAAAAAAAAAGTTTTTTTGTGGATACTATTTCGCAAAATGTTATAACTTTCATATTTTGGGAAATTTGTCAGATATGCACAAAATTTTTGTGGTGTATATGAGAGCATTTGATCTTGTATTGGAAGGGGTGCAGATATGATTAAAATTTTAAAAAAATTCATTTCATATTAACTTCCAAAGTGTTATGACCGCCATACCTTGGACTTTTTGGAATTTTTTCAATATTCTGCAAAATTAAGAAAATTTATTATGATTATTATTTATTGAAGGCAATTTCGGCAATGTTTCAAAATATTCTCTCGAAATTAATTTTTCAAAATAAAAAAAGATTGAAAATATGCCTAGGAATTTTGAGAAAAGTTCTTTATTCTCTTGAAAACTTCCAAAATTCTTAGAAAGCTTCTTGATTTTGTGTTCAAAATCTTCAGAAATATATATTTTGTCGAAAACTTGTCGATATCTCTTCAAATTTTCAAATTATTTTTGAAAGTTCTTTCAAAACTTCTGAACATCTTTCGAAATGATTCAAATTATTCCTAAAAGTCTTAGAAAATTCTGCAAAAGTGAAAAAATTGCCTTGGAATCTTCCAGATTCTTGTTTGACAATTTTGGAAATCTTTCGATATGTTTTGGAATTTGTTTGAATATTCTCAAGAAAATACTTTTATTATCTTGAAGCCTTTCAAAATTCTTCAGAAGCTCATAATTTTGTGTTCAAAATCTTGAAAAATATATAACTTGCTTGACACTTTTTGAAATACTTCAAAATTTCTAATTATTCTTAAATTTTTCCCAAAAGTTTTGAACGTCTTTTAAAATTATTGTAATTTTTCCCAAACTTTGTTAAAAATCCTGCAAAATTGAAAAAAGTGCCTGAAAATCATCCAGATTCTTTTTGACAACTTTGGAACTCTTTTACAATTTTTTGCTTTTTCTGTATCTATTCCCTGAAAATCAATTTCACAAAATATAAAATTATTAACAATTTTCTCAGTAATCTTGAGAAAATTTTTCATTCTCTTGAAACCTTAAAAAATTCTTAAAAAGCTTCTTTTTCCGAAATCTTCACAAATCTACATTTTGTTTTAAATTGTTTGAAATATTTTCAACTCTTAAATTATTTTCGAATCTCTCCTTCTATTTTCAATATCCTGCAAAATTAAAGGAATTCATTATTTCTACTATTTACTAAAGGAATAGGCAGTATAAACTGATGCATTTCCTCATCATTTAAATAAAGTGTAGCTGATGATTGCGGCTGGAGCAAATAATTGTCTTTAAATCATTCAGACTCTCTTTCGACATATCTCGAAATCTTCAAAACTCAAAAAATAATACTTCACAATAAAACCTGAATCATTTGAAATTTTCTCAGAAATCTTAGTGTCGGTACGGGTTATTTTTTTGATATAGGTACACAATTTTTTTCATCAGCGCCGACTTTCTAAATTAAGATATTCTGAGTTTGTGTTCATAATTCCATTTTTATCTCTTCAAAAGTGCGGAAAAGCTTACAAATTATAATTTGGTAGTGAATTATTAAGAAGATAATTATTCTCCAATATTAAAAAGTCATCAACAATTTAAATTTTCTCTTTTATTACCATAATGTTCGGAAACATTCAGAAATATATTTAATCATCAAATGAAATCACTTATTTGTGAATGTTGATTCAATAAATTGATGAGGAAAATTCGCAATGCTTGTGATTTTTAAAACATGTGATCAAAAAGTTAAGAGCAGAATTGTTGCTTTTATTATAAAAGAATTATTCACAATTAAAATTTTTTCTTCAGAACTAAAATTCCTCATTTGAAAATTATGATTTACAAAAGTTTGGAAGACTCATAATTTTCGTGAAAAACATAACTTACAATTAGAGTAATATTGTCATTTTTTATTTCATTTTATAAGGTATGTGTTATAATAATAACAGAAAAGAACAAACTGAAAGCAGCCACTAAAATTCATAATCACGCAGTATCGCAACCAATCAGGTGTTCAACAACGATGTATGCGAGATCTCGTGACCAAATTTTTTAAAGAAAAGGATATTAATGAATAGTATATTCATCTTTTTCATTTTAATTTTTTTCTTTATCTCATTTCATTTTATTTTATTAAGTGATAGAGCAATGTTACACGCGCGCTGTGGCGCGCGCATATTATGCTGCTGATAATTATAAAATAAGAGCGTACTTCTTCATCTTGCAATTTATTATTTTTACACTTTTCTAAATGAACATGAATAAAGAAAAATGTGTAATGTTAATTTGAAAAACTAATTTTCCATTCCATTCCAAATCGCATACACTCAACTCTTCATTTAACTTGAGTCTTGGGTATGGCCAGTTATGATTATGAGGCTCTTCCAAAAATTTCTACCATGTAAACAGTCAGGGGAACTGCTGAACTCCGTTGATCTCACACGCCTCTCACTCGGCTCCTTAGACCCCCTCATCATTGAATACGAGCCGGCGCCAATTCTAGGCTAGTTGTGTACCGAGGACCTTCAAATGAAGAGTTGAGTGTCATTCCAGCTTTTTGATTTTCATCCACATTTAATCAATACAATAATTAATTTACTAGTTATGATATTTATTCTTGCAGATTCACCAGCAATTCGGTTAGCTAATATTCATCATTATGAAGGTTTTTGGGGTCGGACTATGATAATATTTCCCGGCGAACATTACAAAGTAGGAGTAGTGAGAGGCTGGATCATTGGATATATCCATCCAAAAGGATTTTTGTTTCCATTTTTGGGTTTAAATCGCCAAGGGTATTATCAGCATGTAAGAGTTGAAATATCCAAGGACAATATGGAGATGGTTGAACCAGTATTGGAGGGGCAAACTGATATAACGAAATATTTTAACGAACCATGGACGAAATATGGAGATGTAGAAGTTCTTAACGCCAAGAGACCCAAAACTGAGGTCGTCGTTCCAGTTCGCTCTCAGAGTCCAGAGGGCCATTTGTCCGATTAAAAAAAAATATACATTTTTGCAAATCTGAACGTACTCACGCTTGATCGGTACATTCGTTGGGAAAATATAATGGTATGAGAGGAGAAACTGATCATAACCTTGGTCTTTCTCCACTTTGGCTCAGCATTTTCCCATCTCTGGCCCAGTCTGGTTCAACACTGGCCCATCTCTGGTTCAGCGCTACTGCAATCCTTATTATTTTGTTTCACACCTTGATACTGATACCTTATTCGAATAAATAAATAAATTCGAATAAATAAAATTGGACAATCATTTCGCATTCCTTTTCCAATAACTCAAAACACATTAAATATATATGTCGCTTAATTTTAATGCGTTTCTTTAAAATTAATGCTTCCTCATAAAGGAAGCTTTATAACGATGAAAATTTTAGAACTTCATTTTTTTGACAGACCCTGACATGAGTCGACCGTAGGAGTCCGAAAATGAGGATTATAAAATAAAGTCTGTGTGTGAGTGTGTCTGTGTGTCAACAATACTCGATGATACAATAATTGTAAGTAATTCAAAAACGAGTAGATCTAGGTTCATGAAATTTGAAAGGATTGTACAGGTAGTCCTAAATAGCGCTCATTATTTATTAGGCTTAGAGCCAGATCAGATAAGAATATATATTTTTTTGATTATAAATTTTTCTCGAAAAGCGTTTTGGATGTGAATTTTTTTGCATTTTTTGTTATATTAGGAAGAAAATTTATAAGCAGATTTCCATGGAATACATCCTTTTTCAAGAAGAAAAGTTGATGTTCATTCATTGAAAATCGTAAAAATGACGAAAAATTGATTTGAAAATTTTTATCACAGTATTGGCAGTGATACCAGTCTCTGTAATCCGAATTTTTCTAAACACGGGGTGGTATTTAGTTAATATAATCCAGTAGCAGGTTTATAGCAATCTCTATAGAAGAGATTGTCATCTTTAAGAAGACTCTATGACCAAATGAAATTATGACATGTATAGTTTTGTAAATTTTTCAATGCTTGTAATTTTGGGCAGATACCAATATTGTAAAATACTAAATTTGTCCATTATGATAAGACATTTTAAAATTGAACCAATATTTTTAGTTCCAAGTTTACTCGTTTTGATGAAATAAACCTATTGAACCTTTTATTGAGCATGAAAAATAAACAATGAATGATAATATGCAATATAAAATAATAAATCCATGAAATTAACAATGAATAATAAAAAAGTACATGCGTAATCGCCTCTTTCATCCCCTCAGCCCACCCTATTGTCTAAAATCTCCTCTCCAATCCTCCTAACTCAATAATTTGTTTAAAGAATTAATTATCCGGGAACTATTGGTAACATAAAAACAATTGTAAAATCTTGGAGATGAGTATAGATATTGAAGCACGTAATTTGTCATTGGAATCTATAAAACAAACGATTTCGAAGAGAAGCTTTCGTTCTAATTCTTTCCTGTCAAATTCAAACGATTGTGCTTATCATGGCAATTTGAAAGGCTGAATAAATTGTGTCTCTGTTATAGATGAATATATTCATTTGTGAATCTCAGCGCTCAGGTTATATATCTCTCAACAGATTATGGGCCCAGAGATTCTTTGCATTGACCAGTGCGTGATAAATCAAAAGTAAAACTTATTTTTATCGAGGTTCAGTTACCAAGGAACCAGAAAAAGGCTAGAAGTGCCGAACGTCGTCGAGTTTGAATTTTGCTGTACAGATATCTACTCAAAGTATTCGTATTGAACCGCTTTCCAAGGATGATTACGGCATTTGGAAGTTACAAGCACGTACACTACTTACTGAAAATGATAGCTGAGGCTACGTGAAAAGAAAGAATGCGAAAAAACTAGGATTCCAGGAACAATGGCGGGACCAGTTCATAGGAAAATTTCAAATATAAGTGTAATAGATGCAAACAACGAGGACATAAGGCTTCAGATTGTCCAAAAATTGATTAGCGTTCATCACATCGGCGACGAAGCTGGATGTTAGCTTTTTCATCCACAACAAGTAGAGAATCGAAGTAGGAAGCGTTGCAAGCAGAGAAAATATCTCATCGCAGAACACGGGGAATGTGCAGAATTAGCATCCGAAACATCATCTGCTACAAAATTTGAGATGCATCATCGCCGATTGGGTCACCTAAATTAACGCAGCTCAAAACATATTTTCAGAAATAAACAGGCTATAGGAATAAATTTCAATGAAAGAGATCTCCTTCCACCTTGTAAAGTTTGTCTACTGGGAAAAATGACACGAAAACCTTTTTGTAAGATGTCCACGAGGGAATCTGAAATTCTGGACCTGATTCACAGGCATATATGTGGTCCAATGAGATGCCAATCAAATGGCGAGACGACGTCTGTAGCCACTTTCATTGACGACGAAACCAGTTGCTACAAAGTACAATTTTTACGTAACAAAAGTGTAATACTTTCAGCATTCAAAAAGTATAAGGTCATGGTAGAAAATTTCACAGGACGCAAAATAAAATGTATACAAACAGACAGCGGAAAGTAATACTGTAATCAGGAATTCGATAACTAGTTGGAACAGAATGGCATTAGAAAGAAGACACATTATTTCATACGCTCCGCAACAAAACGGTATCGCTTATAGAAAGATTCAAACTCTCATCGAAACTGCCCGGTGTATGATGATCGAATATGGAATTGCCCCATGATTATGGGCAAAAGCTGTCTCCGCAGCTAATCATATAATAACAGATGCCCTTCAAAGTCCTTGGAAGGTGAAATTGCTCTTAAATTATGGATTGGAAATGATCCAATTCTGTCATACGTGAGACCTTTTGATTACAGAGTACTTATTCTTGATAACCGATCAGGGAAGGGTAAATTCAATGCACGAGGAAAAAAAGGAGTATTCGTTCGCTATTTATATCAGTGTGAGGCTTATAGAGTTTGGATCCCGCTTGGAATGAAAATTGAAGCCACGAGGGACGTGACATTCCTGAACGAATTTCAGCAAACAAAATATAAAGAGTTTGTCAACGAAGAAATACTAAGTCGCCCTAAAGACCTCAAGAATTTCGAATCTACCCCTGGAACTGAACCAGAACTTGGAGAACCCTGAAGTAGAAGTAAATGAACAACCAGCCAGAAGAGGAGCAGAAAGGCCAAGAATAGTTCGTTCTGGAAGTAGGGCAAGACCTTGTAAAATGTACCAACCAAGTGTACGAAGAGTGAAAGAACAACTGGACAATGCTAATGATCAGGAAAATCAGTTGGATAACCTTGGAGGAGAGAAACAACATCCAGGAATAATCCCAATGCAATAATTCGAAAATTTAGAAGAGACTCCTTATAAAGAGGAATGCAGAAATTTTTATAAGAATTCCGATCTAGAGGATAACCTTGAAGAAAACCCTGGTTCGGAAATTTCAGAAAATCCTAACAAATGTTGCGTATTCTGAATCTTTTATGAAAAAGCAGATTTCTCTGAGGAGCCGATCAAGGAGGCAATCTTCAGTTCCAAAGCTTCAGGATGGAAGGATGCAACTAAGAAGGATTTCAGATTAATACCAAGAAACCAGACCTGGGGAATGATCGACAGTCAAAACGATAGACCCTAAGAGAATGTCGAATGATCCTGCGTAACATACAAGACTCAAGCGGAACCTCCAGGGAAAAGAGCACTGTTAGTACTGTTAGTAGCTCAAAGTTTCAACCAACTTGGTGGCGTGGACTACAAAAAAGTATTTTGTCTTGTGGAACGGATGAACTTAGTGAGGTTCCTCACGGCACTTTCTGTTCAATATGATATGGAGGTTTATCAATTAGATACATCCACCGCTTATGCAAACAGTGATTTAGAAGAACGAATTCTCATACAGCTTCCTCAATTATTCGAAGTGATGCTAACGCAGATAACTCTCGAAGAAGGGGAAGGTGGAAAACGTCAAATCAAAGATGCAGCATGGTGAAATCTTCAAGCAGTGGAATATCGAGATAAAGTCCGTCTGCTGAAAAAATCCTCGTATGGTCTTCAACAATCAGGGCGTCAGTGGAACAGAAAATTCGACCAGAAACTTCGCGAAGCCGGAATGATACCCACTAAAGCTGATCCTTGTTTTTACTTTGCCCAAAAAGAAGTCAATATGATGATTACCGTACTTCACGTAGAGGATGTGTTAATCACATCAACAAATCTAAAATGGTTAACTCAAGTCAAAGAAAAACTAAAGCTTCTATTCGAATTGATAGATCTTGGAAGAGCTGAATATTGCTTGGGCTTCGACTTCACTTAGAGTATTGAATGAATTTAACTACAAAATTCTTGAAAATTCAATAAACCAAGAATCTAACGATCAAGTTTGGCAACATAGTCCTAGATGAGGGAGAAAAGAATTGGAATCATTTCAATGAATCTCGTAGTTAAATTTGAATGATAAACCTTGAAGAAGAATTCAAATTTGATCTGAATTTAATTTCTTAAGTTTTGATTGGATAGATTGTTATTTCTAGGTGTTGCGTCCTCATCCAATAAGAAAGTTTATCATGGAAGTCTTTCAAGATGATCACAGAAAATAGATCAACCTGATTCTCGTCAAGGTCTGATAATTCTATAACTATACCTATATTTATATTTACGACTTTCGGGTGATTGCCGGAAGTTTTCGAAAATTTATAGGAACTTTGAACAATTTATGCTCAGGACCTAGCTGTGTAAGCATACAAAATCTGCCCCCACACATATTAAGCTTAAATTTCTGTCTTTGGTTCGTATCCATGTGAAGTAAAATTTCTTCCTATAATAATCCTGAAGAGGGATTTTGGTAAGAATTATGAAGGGGGTAAGAGGAATAAAAAAAGTGTTTTTTCTCGAAAATAGCTCAACTGATTTTGATAAAAAAATTATATGCCCTAGACGCTAATGAATACATTTGAAAAAAAAATTTCAAATTTTTTGAAGTGGTCCGACTACTCTTAGCCCGCAGTTTTTGCTGGTAAACAGTAATAAAGAAATTAGAATTCAGAAAAAAAATTTTGTTCAATTTATAGTTTTTTGAAAATGTGAAAAATCATGTTTTTTTTGTTGAGTTGAATGCAGACATTTTTGGAAAAAGTTGAATAAATCAAACCTGAAATTTCTTTAACTTGAATCGGAAAAACGTGCTATTCTTTTGGTTTCAAGAAAATGCATTTTCTCGTTAGATTAGAAGCGTTTCAAAAGTGTGAAAAATAAAAATAGGATGTTTCTTCGATTCGAGGTGGAGAAATTCTGGGTTCGAGATATTTAACTTTTTCCAAAAAAGTGTACATTTAACTCAATCCAAAAAACACGGAGAGGGCATAAAAAAGTTTTAACACTATTTTTGAACTAACACAAAATTCCTCCTGGATTTTCAAAAATTCAAATTTTTAAATCTGCAAATGGAACAGAAGATATTAACTGATTTCAATTTTTTTTTCACTTTTTCCGGATTCAAACCAAAAATCTTTTATCCTCCGTTCGAACGAATTGAATAATTTCAGCATTTTTACTTCGTCCCAGTTATTATCTCTTCCAGCAATAACTAATCTCTTTATTATGTGAAAAAATATTTTGTCCTTCTAAATCGTAGAGAGTAATGTCATAAATTTGAAGTATTTTGCAAGTTCAGCGACGTGGCTCGCATCCTAAAGAGAGCTAAGAATTGGAGAGCGCCCGGTGTGGATGTGGTGCAGAGCTTTTGGTATAAGATACTGGAGGTCCTGCACCCTGCCCTTGCTGGAGCCCTTTGAAACATTCAAGAGAATCCAGATTACTCGCCCTCCTTCATGACGGAGGGCGTAACGTATATGTTTCCCAAAAAGGTAGATGCTGGTAGCCCTAGTGATAACCGAACAATCACCTACTTCTTGGCCCTTTATAAGTGTCTCACGGCCATTATTACTGACTTCGTCTATGAATACTGTGAGGATAACAACGTCCTCTCCAAAAAACAAAAAGGTTGCTGTCGAGGCCCCCGTGGTTGCAAGGACCAAGCGACGATTGACAGTGTGGTTGTGTTGCGTGCGAAACACCATTAACGCAATTTGCACATGGCCTACATTTACTATCAACAGGCGTTTCCCTCAATACCCCACGATTATTTACTTGACGTTTTCAAGGCATATAAGATCTGTCCGCGTGTCATCCAATTTTTGGATCACGCTATATACACATGATGCACAAGGATTGAATGTTTTGATCGTGGGATGATGAGGGTTACCCGGTCCTTGCCCATTAAACGAGGAATTTTCCAAGGTGATTCATTCAGCGCACTATGGTTTTGTTAAACATTGAACCCGCTTAGTTGGACAATCAACAACACGTTCCATGGGTTCAAAATTGAGACGGGAGTTAATTGGCCGATTCTCAACTCACTCACCTCCTGTACATGGACGACTTAGAGGTTGATGGAAGCTCAGAGTCGAAACTGAACAGCTTACTCAACATGCTGCTGCACTTCTCCAATGACATCAGGATGTCTCTGGGCTTGGATAAATGCAGAAAGCTGCATTCGTCCCGTAGAGAGGTAAATATTCCACAGATGCTGGACGGCCTCGACCTGATTGAGGCGATGACTGATGAAGATTCATACAGGTACCTTGACATATTATAGGCAAGGGTCCGCTCCATTCTGCAATCAAGAAGGTACTTGAGACTTCTTTTTCGGGTCGCCTTACTCAGGTTCTAGCTTCCGACCCTACTGCGAAGAACATCACAAAGGCAATTAACACCTATGCTACTCCTCTCCCAACATACTCCTTTGGTTTTGTTTCATGGTCCATGACTGACCTAGAGAGGCTGAACAGAATCATCCGCGTAAAAATATCTGAGCAGCGAATGCACAATGAGAGGACAGCTGTAGAAAAAGTAGTTCCACCACGCAAGCTTGAAGGCAGAGGGGTTATGAATGTTCGTCGATTGTGTGATTTTCAGGTTACACAATTGCGCGAATATTTCCAGAACATTAGGACTAACAACTTGCTCTGCGACTATATCTGTAGAGTTGACCTGTATACCCTTTCAAAACTTGCAGCTCTTGATTTCCAGAACATCAGTCACCTTAACGCCGAACAGCTAGCTGCTCAATAGCGGAGTAAACAGTTGCACAAACAACATCCCCGAACACTAGATCTTCCTTGCGTGTATAGTGATGCTTCAAACCTCTGGTTAAGGCGGGGAAAACTCTTTCCGGAGACAGGAGGGTTTGTCATTGCCATCCAGGACAGGGTAATCAAGACGAGGAATTACCATAATCATGTCCTCAGTATGGCGGCAGTGGTTGACAGATGCCGCCTATATTTGAGCTTCACTATGAATATAGCCCAGTTAAAGTATTAGAGAATGAATACCATCTCCTTTATTAGGACAGGACTATTCTGACTGACCACCTCGTCAGACACAACAGTCCAGATGTCCTCTGACTAGATAAGCGTGCTCAAAGTGTGAAAATTATAGACGTAAGCGTTACCCTGAACAATAACATTAGGCTCCGATACACTGAGAAGATCCAGAAATATTCGGAGCTGAAGCATGAGATCTCGATCGTGTGGAGGGTGGAAAAGGCGCTATCCACCCGGCCGTGATCTCCTCTACAGGGAACGTTCACGTGAGATGCGTACAAACTGGGAGCCAGAAATTCGATACACTCAATCCAGAAGACGATATTGTTGAACACGTGCCGCATCATCCGGAGTTTTTTGGGCGTAAACAATGATAGCGGCTAAAATCGCCTTTTATGGCCATCCCGCGTACACGGTGAATAACTATTGTCAACACATTTTCAATTCTTGACTTTTGAACTTTTAATTTCTGACTTTTCTGTATTTTGTTTATGCGTATGTCCGTGTACGTGTGTGAAGTGGTGTGTGTATATCTTGTCCCTTGAATCAATTAAATTTTTGAATCGTTGATCTCAGTCGTTAGCATTGGATTTAACGTTTGCATGAATGTCGGATCCCTCTAAATGGGCTCTCCAGCATGAATGTTGGATCCCTATGGACGGGCTCTCCAGGTTGAATGTTGGATCCCTATAAACGGGCTTTCCAGTGTGTACTAGTCGCAAATTATGACGAATGCGCAAGCAGAATATAGAGTTCCAAAACAACGACTGACATTAGCGAATCTACAGAGCACTTGCTGTGTTTCGCGACCGTGTTTAGAAGTGTAGTACCCGGTCATGAGTAACTGTGGATCGAAGGTGGGCCAACTGTGTGGCCAACTTCCTACTCGAGGTCCGGGGTTCGATGCCTGAGTCGGTACCTCTGAAAAATTTTTCCATGTACTTTTACCGAAGTTCTGGTGGTTCGGATTCCACCTTAAGCTGTAGGTCCCCTCATCATGCACTTGGCTGTAACCCAGCCCGTGGATGGTGGGGTAAAAATTATACCAGACTACCCAATATGTCAAATTA
>JAUMHM010082098.1:0-13615 GCA_032362435.1 Melikaiella ostensackeni
GAACGAGTTACGCTTACCCCGAAAGGGATTTGGCTTAATGGTATAATAATAATAATAATAATAATAATAATAATAATGATAAAAAAAATAATAATATGAACTGAAAAATAATCTCTCTTCAAAATTCTCTAATAATATAGTAAATTTCACAAAAATTAAAAGAGCTGTCAATTTCTGATTCTTGGGTTTAGCAATCTCGTTTTTGTATGAAATCAAAAGGTACATCAACTGAATAAAAACTTGTTTGAAAAAATCTGAAAGACTTTTCGTGCATTTCATTTTCTATATGATACAATGTATTTTTTAAATCACCCCTATTTAAATGGTTTTTATCATTTCTGTTGAATAAGATTGCTCTTAGAGAAAAAAATTCTTCAGACCAGAAATTCTACATTTGATAAAAAAAATATTTCGTTCCCATGTCGAAACTAATAGCGAAACGAAAATCACTTAAAACTTGTGTTTCTTTCAAATTGAAAGCCGTAAAAAATCGAACGATGTTCCGAATTAACCGATTAAAAATTAAAAGTCTTCCAAATAAATATTTTCAAATTTGAGCTTTTAGAACTAAACAATTTCAAACTTGAAGACTCGAAAATTAGACTATTTTTGAATTTCGCATTCAAGACCTTTAAATGAAATCATGAAAAAAAATACAAATTAATAATAGGTACATTAAGGAGAGTTGGATTTACAAAATTTTGAAGATCGAAAACAGAACTATTTGAAAAAGTAGCGCATGGGGATCTTCAAAAATATTATTTATTTGGAATCGATTAATAAACGCTTTCGTTCTATGGGTTAGCAAAATATATTTGAAAAAACTCTTATCTCTCATAATAATAATTTAATAATAATAACTTATAATGATAAATAGGAACAATGAGAAGTTCATTTTGTAATACTGATGAAAATACATCCTTCAACGGTAAAATTGTTATGAATAAGTTTTAATATAAAAATTAGGCCTACAGATCAAACTATTGAAGAGAAGAAGAATTTTGTCACTGTCTAGTATTACTGGTCAAGTATAGCACTGGGTCTAGTATAATCACGGAAGTTTCCGTAATTCGAAAGAACTAGAAATGGGTTAGGTGTACGGAAAATTTCGTAATAAGTATTAAAAAAGAAAGCGGCACATTTTCTAGATTTTAATTATATTTTATATATAATATATATAATTATATAATTAATGTATATAATTATATTATATTATTGTAATTATAATTCTGAACATTACAATAAAAAAATTTTTTCTGTCTTTTTGCATTCCTTCAAGGATTTCACGAGATCGTTGATAATAATATGGTTCCCTGAATAACTGGACTGAAACATGCAAACTTTGACAATTCTTTTACGTATTTTGTTTGTAATCATTATAAATGTCTACTTTTTTCAAAGAGTCTTGATTTACTTTTTGTCGTATTTTGTGTAATTTGGCTCAGAACTTGAATTTTGTTTTTTCTTAATAGCGGTTTCAATGATTAAAAGTCCTTTAATCGAACATGGTTAAAAAAAATTCCGTAGGTTCACGGTGAGAAGCTTTGCTTTCTGATCTCTCGTTATATTCTGCGTCATTTAGCTGTAAATTTAGATTTTTTATTATTTGTGGAATTTTTTATCATTCAACCAAGAACTTTAGCCCGATCGACACATTGTAAAGAAGCAGTTTTGTGCGTTTATCTTTTTAGAACCAACAATTTTTTCTGTTGACATTTTATCGTATCTGTCATAGTTTAGGTGTAGAGTTGAATTTTCAAGTTTAGTAATTTTCATTTTTTATAGCTAAAACCATAAATATTGGCGATAGAAGTCCGAATAACGAGCTTGACAACTATTCGTTTGGGCCACAAAGAAGTGTACCAATGAAGTTTTGATTCGAAAATTCTTTCGAAAGTTAACGTGCCTACATGCTACAGACAGACACCATAGTAACACCCCTTTTTCTGACCTACGGAGTCTCGAAACTTGGATATTTAATGAAAACGGCGAAAAAATAGATTAAATAATTAAATTAAATTAAATACACTAATCCATTTCTACGTTAGGTTTTATTTTCCTTGAAGATTCATCCTCACTAAGACAACTCTTATCAAAATATTTTAATTATTTTTACACAGTTTTTCTTATTAAAATGTATTGTACGTTCCTAGCGTGCGAAAAATTGGAGGACGTCTTAACGACATCTTTACGACGTCTTTACGGTGAATGTACTTAGGCCTGTACGCTAGACGCAGGCTTAAACTGCTTGAGTGGGGATAAGCGTAGCTGAGGCCTATCCTTGTATCATGAATGTACTTACACCGTACGATACTCGCAGGCTTAAATTGCTTAAGTGGGGATAAGTGTAGCTGACGCCTAACCATGGAGCATGAGAGGGAGTAAAGAAGCAATCGTCCGGCCTCTCCCACTCTCATGCTACAAGGTTTGGCCTCAACCATGCTTATCCCCACTCAAGCAGTTTAAGCCTGCGTCTACCGGCGGTGTAAGTACATTCCATGAGAGGAAGAGAGGCCGGACGCTTGCTTCTCTTCCCCCTCTCATACTTCATGGTTAGGCTTCAGTTGCGCTCATCCCTACTTGAGCAGTTTATGCTTGCGACATCCGTACGGTGTAAGTACATTCACTGTCGCGAAAACGTTGTATGTCCGTGTCGTAAAGTTATCTTTAGGATATTTTCAAGACATTTTAATGCTGCAAAACATTAGAAGAGCACTAGTAGATAGTAAATTTTTATTACTATGAGACTTTATACATTACAACAGTCATATCGCAATTAGAGCAGTCAATTCTGTTACCCAAAAACTAAGCACCTTTAATATATCAGCTGATTTTAGAAGTGTGTTATCTTTTTACCTACAGGTAAACATTCAACAACATGAGGGGTCCTTTGTCTTTTTTTCTGCTGTTTTCTGCGATACTAGCAGTAGCTTCCGCTCAGCTCAATGGTCCGGGACTATTGAATCGTCAACCAGGACCTCCGAGACCTCCTGGACCCTCCGGACCACTCGGACTAGGAATTTTAGGTCCTGTCGTAGCATTTTTTAATGACCTTACCGTAAGTATAACAGTTCAGAATATATATATATATATATATATATAATCCTGTGTTTTGAGAAAACGGAACGGCCCAAGGTTAATTGGCTTCTGCAGTTTTCTGGCAATTATATCAGTTTACGCTGAAAATAAAAGATGACAAGCAGGAGTAATCATCAGCGTAGATTATATAGTAAAATTTGGTTTCATTATGCTTATATTTCAGCCTCTCGGAAAACCTAAAGGACCTATGACAAGGACGACAGGGACATATAGTAATAACTTAAGGAATGAGTAATATTATTTTTTAATAATATCTTCTTGAACTACTTTTTCGTTAATTTTATAGAAATAAGGGATGAATGATAATAATTTGAAATAATTGGTAACCGTGCCCCTAGTAACAAATTTGAAACACGCTACGATATATGTGGGTGTCCACAAGAAAAGGGCTCTCATGGCCGGTATGGAGTTACATACAGGTTCAAATATTCAGATGGATTCCCGCTATACTTAGTCCAAGATGAACTCTTTAGGTAGTAAAACTATACGCAGGGGCGTCATTGAAGTTGGAACTTCGAACAACCGCTTTTCGAGAAAAACGTATCTGAAGTTGGCGAGTCCCATAAGCGCACATGTTGTACTTTTTTCGAACATTAAATGTAGCTACGAGTACTTCCGGTTGCTTCCAGAGCATCAGTATACTTCTAATAGATTCAGTATAGGTCCTAGTTTCATACGCCTCTCAAAACCAAAAATAATAATTTTGACTATGACTTAGGAAGACGCGAATATCTCCTATACTAGAACCGTCCATAAGAGCCATTTTTATGTAAGCGCTCACATACAATAATAATAAGAATAGTAATAATAATAATAATAGTAGCCCTACCGAAGGTGTTCTCGCATTGATGTCGCGGTAGGGCTCATGCTTTCCTCTCATGACTTTGATGGCTACGACAACGGTAGCACTGCTACTGACAGGGTTTTCCATGCCAGACAGGCAGAGAACAAAGAGGAAAGGGATTAAGAGGAGCACCAAAAATCCATGAACTATGATGGAAAATTTGAGAAAAATATATAGTCGTTGGTCGCTGCCCGAGGAGCGTCGGGGCCCCCCTGTTGCCACCACTGGGGTGGCAGCATGCAAGCCGGTGGTGGTGAGCTGTGTGATGGGCAAGCGAATCTTACCGGGTTACCTGAAAGGGCCACTGTTCAACCAGAACATCGACAAGAAGTAGTAAGCAACAGGGCATCAGCTGCGTCTGCGGAGGATGCTTCGGTTGGGAGTCCCCAACCGACCACTTCCACAGGGGTGCCAGGGCAGCGCATCCATTTTCAAACCCATCATGATGAGTACTTGTTGAGCTGCCAGTTTGAACACGCGATGGTAGCGACCACTATTCCACTTGACGGGATGGCCTTTTGCCGAAGATTTGTAGCGAATTTCCCTGATATAGTGACAGTAACTAAAGACGAGCTGAAAAAACGAAGGCGTCAAATAATAGACGAGAACTTTCTTTCTAAAAGAACAATCAACCGGGTAAGATCGAAGGTTGAAACTGCATTGGACCAGCGATTCATATGTCTGTGACACGAAACATCATAGACGAGCGAGAGCCGGACCTGGGGGATGTAGCGGGGCGATTGTCTCATGGTCGACAGTCGTTAGGGCTGCAGCCACCGGACCCAGCCCCTGCTCTTGTTGAACTCATTAAAGAGATTAATAAAGAAAACTTTCGTCTCATAGTGTGCTTCACTGATGCCATCGTAGAGTCTGCACATCAAAAACCATCTATGAGAAACTGTCTGTCAAAATTTAAAGTAAAAAAAGACCTTCTCTGGTTAGTTGGCATAACATCAGTTCAAGAACATCTACGAACTTGGACGAAGTGATTGACTATCTTGAAAAGAGACTCATGGTCCACGAGAAGGAATGACAATAGAATCTTTTCGCAGACAGCAAACGTTTCTATTGCAGACTTACAGATGGCGAAAACAAGACTCAAACTTATTGTGAACTACCTAGGGCCGAGGCAATGGCCAGATATTGGTCGAGCATCTGAGGTACTCATAGGTCAAGCAAAGAACTGGAAAGCGCTCGGTGTGGATGTGTTGCACAGCTCCTGGTACAAATACCTGAAGGCCCGGCACCCCGCCACTGCTGAAGCCTTCAAAAACAACTGTTGCGTGCGAAACACCACCAACGCAATTTGCACATGGCTATATTGATTAGCAACAGACGTTTCCCTCAATACCCCACGATTATTCATTTGAGGTCCTTAAGACATATAAGATTTGTCCTCGTGTCATCCAATATCCGGATAACACTATGCATACATGCTGCACAAAGATTCAGTTGTGGGGTGATGAGGGATACCCGGCCCTTGCCCATTGAACGAGGAATCTTCCATGGTGATTCATTCAGCGCACTATGATTTTGTTTAGCATTGCACCCGCTTACTTAGACACTCAACACGTCTTATGGGTTCAAAATTCAGACGGGAGTGGCTGAGTCTCAAGTCACTCACTTCCTGTACATGGACGACATGAAGGTTTATCCAAACTCAGAGTCGAAACTGAACAACCCACTTAACATCTTCCTGCAGTTCTCCAATGACATCAGGATGTCTCTGGGATTGTACAAATGCAGAAAGCTACATTTGTCCCGCGAAGAGGTGAATACTCCACAGATTCTGGACGACCGCGATCTGATTGAGGCGATGACTGATGAAAATTCACACAGGTACCTTGGCATATTGCAGACAAGGGGTCCGTTCAGAACTGCGATTTAGAAGGTGCTTGAAATTCCTTTTTCGGGTCGCCTTAGTCTGGTTCTGGCGTCCGGCCTCAGTGCGAAGAACATCACAAAGGCAATTAACACCTATGCCATTCCTCTCCTCACATACTATACTGCTCTGGCTTGGTCTCCTGGTCCATAACTGATCTCGAGAGGCTCAACAGAATCATATGCGTGAGTATGTCTTAGCTCCGAATGCACCATGAGAGGACAACTGTAGAAAGAATAGTTCTACCATGCAAGCTTGGGGTAGAGGGGTTATGGACGTTCGTCGATTGTGTGACTCTCAGGCTACACAGTTGCGCCAATATTTTCAGAATAGGATTAACATCTTACTCTACGGCTACATCTGTAGAGTTTATTTGTATACCCTTTTAAAACGTGCAGTTGTTGATTTCCAGAACATCGGTCAACTCAACGCCGAACAGCTAGCTGCTCAATGGGTAAAAAACTGTACAAACAACACCCCCAAACATTAGATTTTCCTTGCGTGGATTGTGATGCTTCAAATCTCCGGTTAAGGCGGGGAGACCTCTTTCCGAAAACGGAAGAATGTGTCATTGCCATCTTCGGCAGGGTAATCAAGACGAGGAATCACCAAAAACAAGACCTTAGTATGGCGGCAGAGGTTGACAGATGTCGCCTTTCTGGAGATCAGAATAAGAACAGCGAACACATCATTAATCACTGTACGATGCTTGACTCGCTAGAATACACACTCAGACCTAATGATGTTGCTGGGATCATACACCAACAAATTGCCCTGAACAATGACTTACTAGGGAGATTTTAGCCTTACTATAAATATAGCCCAGTTAAAGTACTAGAGAACGAACACCACCTTATTTACGGAGACAGGTCTATTCTGACTGACCACCCAACCAGACACAATCGTCCAGTTGTCCTCTGGTTAGATAAACGTGCTCAACATGTGAAAATAATAGACGTAAGCGTTACTCTAAACAATAACATTAGGCTCCAATACACTGAGAAGATCCGAAAATATTCGGAGCTGAAGCAGAAAATCCAGACCGTATGCAAGGTGAGGAAGGATTAGAAGAATTAAGAGCTCGAAACTCGCTACATTCACTTAAGAAGGCGAATTTGCTGAACACGTGACGTATTGTCCGGAGTTTTCTGGGCGTGAACAATGATAGCGTCTCAAATCGCCTTTTATGGCCATTCCGCGTACACGGTAAATAACTCTGATAATCACATTTTAAATTTTTGACCTTTTAATTTTTGATCTTTCAATTTTTGACTTTTATTTATTTTGTATATGTGTGTGTCCGCGTGCGTGTGTCAACTTGTGTGTCTATATTCCGTCCGCTAAATTGATTGATATTGTGAATCGTTGGTCTCAGTCGTTGTCATTGGAAATGACGTTTATATGAATGTTGGATCTATAAACGGACTCTCCACTGTGATTGTTGGATCCCTATAGACGGGCTCTTCAGTGTGTATTAATCGTGAATTATGACGAATGCTCAAGCAGAATATAGAGTTCCGAAACAACGACTGACACCAGCGAATCTACTAAGCAACTGCCGCATATCGCGACCGTGTTTAGTTGCGAAGTACCGGGTCATGAGTACCTGTGGGTGGAGGTGGACCAACATAATAATAATAATAATTATTATTATTATTATAATTTTTATTGTTATACGATTGAGCTGAATCCTTCTGAGGTAAGCGTAACTTGTTCGGTTCTAGCATCGTTATACTATCTCGTTCTACAATTTAAAAAACACACTCTGTCCACAACACCGCTCCGGTACAGGTCGCTGATAAATCTCTTTAGTAATCACCCCAAGCGAAGAGCTTCACAGAGCCCTTATACATCATAATTAATGCATGAGTACTCAAATTGACTCATAAACTCATGGAATGATTCATTCTTCACCCCACTCTTCTCTTTATTAACTAAGCAAAGCTCTTCACGAAGGCCCAGACGTATAGAAAATCTTTCTTTTCAGGCGTTACTCTTCGTCTTGAAAACAATTGTCCTCCGTACATCCCTAGCTTTGCATTCATTTTTGCTTTTTTTACCATTCACTTGTCTAAATACACTTGCTGTGTTTAACGTCCTTCATTCATTCTCTCAACATGACTAAACCATCTTAGAAAATTTCTTTCACTCTCGTCAATCAATGTTTCTTCTACACCACATTCTTTGAGAACACACTCATTACTAACTTTGTCCATTAGTGACTGCACATATTTCACAGGAACTGCATGCCAAACGCGTTCACTTTATTCCTATCATTTTCTTGATACGTCCAGTTCTCGCTAGCATATAGCACAGTGGGTGCAAGCACAAAATTATATATTGCAATTTTAGCTTTATTCGTTACATGTTCAATTCTAGTAATGGCTTGTGCACTGCCGAAAATCTTTCTACCCTCGTTCGTATGTCTGGATATATCTGCATCTATCTTTCCAACAGCAGTTAATGGTTTTCCAAGATACACGAAATCATTAACTTGTTCTATTATCTCTTCGTTTAAGGTAAAGTCTGCTAATTATTCTCTGCAAATCATCGACTGATTCTTCAGTAACAATCTTATCATTTGCAAACGCCATTCCATGGACTTTCACTGTCTCGAGATAAAGACCTACTTCGCCTAAGAGAGACATTCTTAGACATTTATACATGTATGTATTGAACATCCAGGAGGACGTAACGCAGCCTTGCCTAACGCCTTGCTGTATATCAAACCAATCGCTCAGTTGTCCGTACACTCTGACACTTGCTTCACTACCATTATACATTGTTTTGATTGCTTTTGGAAGCCAAATATCCACTCCATACTCTTCCAGAACTTCTCAAAGTTTAGTCGTCTCCACCTTTAATATTTAACTTTCTCGAGTACGGTTGCTTTTCCTTGTCAACAGGCACACGGATTTGATCATTTCACTAAGCATCTCCAGTCTTTCTTCCCATAGCCGCAGTACCGTACTCTACAGAACCACTCTTGAAGATGTTATCCCGTAGTATTATACATGCACCCTCTACATTTCTAGTGTCTAATTTCGTCTTCCAGTCTTCTTTTTGATGTCCTAAATATTGATTCAGCTTTTGACGATATATTACTTGTACTTCTGATTTCTACAAATTCTCTATTTTAGCTCGCGTCTTCTATAATCTGATCGAACAGGATCCATGCAATCTCAATATTCCATGATCATTGAAGTGACAACAATATTTAACAATAAGGCCAGTTTTTCCACACGTTTATTTTCCAAAATGTTTCATTGTTAATAGATTTAATGCTTTTACGATCACAGGCATCGCAGAGAGTATATATAATAACAACATAACCTGAAGCTTTAGTTTCAGTTTAGCCCTGAAGAAGTGAACTGCAATGTTCACGAAACGTCGGCAATATTCGTAGTTTTGCACACGATTGAAACCCGAAACATCTCCTTTCATCATAATGAATCATCGTGAAAGCATGAAATCTATTATTAAATCTCTAAATCTCAATACTGCCGTCCTGATGAAGAAACATGACATCTGCATTTTGTCGCAAGGTCTGTTTACCTCTACGCAGCAACGCAAAGCTGGCCCTCACGTCAAATTGTAGATGTCATGTTTCTTCAGAAGGACGGCAGAATAGCGATTGAAGATATGAACGGATCTTTTACTATTTTTTTTTCTCGTAATAAAATAAGGAAGCTGATACGGCGTATTATTCTTTTCGCCCTACCCTCCTTGAAAACCAAAGAGATAAATTTTTAATCAAAAGGGTGAATTTTCAATCAAGAATATTAATTTTCTACCAAAAAAGATGAATTTTCCAATAAATTGTTGAAATGTCTAGTGATTTGATGCAAAATGCAACGCAATTCTGCAATCATGTGATGCGACCCTCATGTCCGCCCGGTGCAGCGTATGTGTAGCGGGCGTAAAGTTTTATGTGTAGCGGGCGTAAAGTTTTATGTTGGCCCGGCGACGGAGTGTGCATGCGCGAACGTCACTGGGCTGCAAGCGGCCACATTACGCCTGCTTTACGTGCATGCAATGGCGCGTTTTCAAGGGGGGTCGGACAAAAAATAGTTTCTGACAAATGTTTTCCCTTTATGGGTCCTTTCATTGTTTCAAAAAAAAATGTAAAAATTTTAATAATTGTAGGCTAAAATCGGGTTCAAAGAAACTTTGTTGCAAAACATGTTCATGCTCTTTTTACATAAACTATAGGTCAGATGCAAAAATACGCAAAGGAAGTTTTATGTGTGTTAGATAATCTAATTAATTTTGAAAACGAACCTCCAAAATACCCATAAGCAATGGAGAAAAATCGATTTTTATAATATGCTTTTTTTGCGTTTTTTGCAAAAACTATCAGACAGACAAAAATTTGCGTATAACAAAAATGGTTGATTTCAATAACATGTAACAGCTTTAAAAATAATTTTGTTAAATTGTTGATAATTTCAGGAGATACAGCATGATTTCTAGAAAAATGTTTAATTAGCAATATCTATAGAATGACCATGAATTCGCAAAAGCACCTCATACCGTTGGATTCAGGAGACCATTCTGCACAATATCCACGAAAAAGATTCCAGGGACATATTATCGCGCACGAAAAGGGTCCTGGGTTCCGGACTATGTAGCTTGACTGAGATGAGTTGGAGCTTGTTACAGTCAGTGACCCAGGTCAAAATCCCTTTCGGAGTCTGCTGGGGACAATTCAGCGTTTGGCTTGGCTTGAAGGTCTCAATAGAACTGGTCTTCGTGGGAAATTTTATAACTGGTTATACACGGAACCACCTAAATTTGTCAACCATTTTTGGGCCTTCTAAAATCTAATTCTAATGCTCCAAGAGTCTTACTAGTCTTGTGAGAGAGGGAGGGAGAGGGAGAGAGAGAGAGAGAGAGAGAAGCAATAATGTCTATGGAAGCAGCAATAGCTGTTCCCTTCCCATATATTTCTTCAGTAGTACGTTTCTGTACTCACTCTTTTCTACATCTCTCTTTATTGTTCCATAGGATTTGCCAGGTTTTGCTTCTTGAGTACCGTTGATGAATGAAGGGCGGCTATTTTTATCAATTCGTTAAATATTAATTGTACTCTGTACAAAAAAAGGAACATAATTTTTGTCTACAAAATACCAGACAATCCTTTCAAATTCTGGGGGAAAAGTAGTTTTGAGCAAATTAACTGAACTAATTCTGTTAAAGGAAATATTACAACAACAAAAGTTTCAATTACAGAGTGTTCTTGAGAAAAAACTTGCGCCTCAAGCGTAAAAAAACTTTCTTTTCATTTTCTCGAATCCTAATAATATTTTTCATTCAAACTTTTCACACCTCAATTCAGCACTGGCGTATATCTCTCCTATACATAATTACAGAAACCCGTCCGAAACTCTTGTTTCGTTACATTGCGGTACTCAAGTGGCATCGAATATCTTATCGTTTCCTTTTGGTTACGTTTCGACAGATTGTCATCAAAAAATTTCGTAACAGATTCGGTATTTTGAATAACATAACCTGAATCGATTGTATATTATTATATGTTTGTCAATATAGAAACAAAACAATGATCACGAAAGTACCTAACTTATTTCGTTTCGGTCGGGTCTAAAAAATGGTTTGTGCTCTTTCGTTGTGTTACCCCTCACTAAATCATAAAATTTCGAAAAATTGCATGTAAATTTCTTTGATATTTCTGCGTACAATAATAGGATTAAGAGTAAGAAATAATAATTTGTTACTAAGTTAATAACAAAAGAGCAGTGAGGTTTATCTCCGAAACTAAAGAGCATCGGAGATTGATCTTGAAGAAAATCCACACAGAGCATATATCGCTATTTTTGAAAGTATAATTAAATATTTTTTCCCAAGACCTGTTTATACGTGCCCCGAGACGTACCCACAATACTTCACAGGGAAAAGGCCCAGCTATCTTTGAAACACAAAAAGAAGCAAACAAATTTGTGGAAGTTCAGAAGAAAGTGAAATCTATTTTTTATTTTAATTTTTTAAGGGCTAGTATGTATTTCTTCAAAAATTTTTACCAATATTCAATGAAATATACGTGAAAAATCCTATTGAAGATTTTATTTGTCGTTGTCATTTACTCTTTAAAGTATTCTGAAAATGTTCAGCTTTACATAAGAGGTTATAAATTACGAACTTGTTATAATGTTATCGTTGATATAAGGACAAACAATATGAAAAAATATAAATAAAAAATAAATTATTATTTCGTGGATGGCTTCAAAGGTACAGAGTAGTTTCTGAAAAGTAGTGATTAAAAAAATAATTTGAAATACAGGTTTTTTCAAATGAATGATGTCGTTCGATACTGTCTCGGTATCGTATCGGAAAATATCGCTTTTGTCCCGTATCGGTATCGGTTTCTGAGATTCCAGTATCGGTTTTGTCCCGTATCGGTTCAGTAGCGGAAAACCGATATATCGTATCGTATCGTGTCGAAATTCCGATACTTTTCGCCCAGGTGCACAGTGGGAAAAAAATGACTTTTTTAGTTCAAAATAACGTACAGCCCACAAATATTGACCGATTTGGACAAAAAAAATTTGAAAGAAAGACCTGATAAGATTTCTAAAGGAGTTGTCGAGCATGATTTTTAAATTAGGCTTGCAATTTTTTTATAAATAAACAAATGTGACGAAAAATGGCCATTTTCTCTATTTGACGTTCCCGGTGCTCGTCAATAACAGGAAAATTGTTGAAATCGCCTAAGTTTCATAGAGTGCCCTCGTAACCCTTGCACAGTGTCTCCGGCGTCTACGCCTTTGGGTCTGTGGCCAGCCTGCCATGTGCGCGCCACTCTCCGCTGCCATGTTTATTGCATCACTAATAGGTCTATTGTTATCCTCCTCAAAAAAATAGATTTATTAAGTCTTAAAGAAATAAAAGAACAATAAATTAATTGGTATGACTGAATTAGTAGTAATTTCCTAAATTTTTCAGATTTTTTCCCGTCTTTCTATCATACGCAGAAACAGAGATGGGCGCTCAAAATTTAAACAATTGTGCAGGTCCATATATTTAAATTTGCAATTTTTGTCCATACCATCATTCTAGTATAACTTCAAATAATAAGTATACAAATTTTGACACCTTTATATCTTTTTCAGAAAGAGTTACATTAATTCAAAGTGAGCAAATTAAACAATCATCCCAATTTGCATAAATTCAAGCAATTTATTGATCATTTCAGATATATTTGTATTTATCAAGTAGGCAAGTATAAATTCTTGCAGGAATTTTTTCTCTGCCACTAAATCGCTCAACAAAAAATGACTACTTGTTGTAACGCAATAAAATGACTTATAACAAAAGCTCTGTTATCTTGCAAATTATTAACTTTAGAGGAACAGCGTTTGTTACGAAAATGTGTGTTCCAGTCAATACTTTCAAAAGAGTGTTACTTTTTTTTCATTCGTAAAATACTTTTTTGGTTATTGATAAAAGTACTTGTTGTTACTTATTTTACACGTTAATTGATTTTTTGCAATAAATATTCATCGAAGCGAAAAAATGCCAAAACAACTATTGTTTCTCATGAGCTTGTCTAAAAAGAGGAGAAAAAAATTCAAAAATTTCAAATTTTGAATGTTAGTGTAACGTTTATAAAAAATAATTAATTGCGAATATCTCGAGAACGGCACATTTGCCAGAGTTCTGCTACACAGTTTTGGAATCTGGAGATCATTTTACATAAGAATAAAAAAAAATCGAATGGACCTCGTCGATCCGACGGAAATGGGTTTGGCGTCTGGACTAACGAGCTTCGAGTA
>JAUMHM010082108.1:0-13615 GCA_032362435.1 Melikaiella ostensackeni
TCTAGCAAGTCTGGCTTATGAGACGGAATCAGACTTCAATGTCTTGGAGACAAAATGGAACGTCTTGAAGACAAAACCAAGACGAAATATTTTTACACGGGTAAGGATGTTTATATTTCGAAAAAAATGTCGCTGAAAAGTCTTGATATCTCATTATTTGTTGTTAAATACAGCTATCTACAAACTGATACATGAGGTACGTGCATATACCAGTTTGTGGACATTTATGTAAAAAAAATTATTTAACCGTATTTTATCTCTCAACCTATTATTTATCATGTGGCTATGTTTTTGCTGCATAAAACATTGATTACTGAATATTTATTGTCTCACCTTAATAATCTTGCATTATTTTAGCATTCTAATAAATTTCGAATGATTTTGAACTTTTCGTTTTTTGGTACTATAAAGAATTCATGAAAAAATAATCGACGTTTTTGTAAGGCTAGTAAAATTCAGCACAGGCGCAATAGATGTTGGAATAATAGGAAACTAATCATTGAAATGCAGTTTTTATTCGGTATTCGTGGAAAACAATGAGCAAAATACGAAAACATTGGTCAGATGAAAAGTAGTCAAAGTGCTGGCCGAAATTCGCGCAGGAAAGTCTTTTGGTGAGTCGAGCTCATAAACTCATAAACCTTATTATGAGAAGTTAATTTATGAAAAAATGACAAAATTGTGAATAATAAAGTGATTGTTTCCATTAGAACATCATGCAACTTGATATGAGTCGTCGTTCACAAAGTAATTCTGAATGAAACTGAGCGTCAACATACTGATGCAGCGACACAGCTTGTGAAACAAATTCACATTCAGTAATGAAAGCCTTTAAAGAAGCGTATCAAAATATTTTTTACAACTACGAAGAATACGTATCACATGAAAATTCATTTCACATCTCAAACACGCATTAAATTTATTTTATTCCCGATCTATCATTCATGAATATCTTACACTTTCACAACCTGGTACGTTTACCTTATTCATATATTATCTTTTGTGGTAAATTACACAGCCCCACAAAAAAGTAAAAGTTTCGACGAACTAGATTTGTCAATTGATATGGATTTCGTGTCTTCAAATCCGAATCCGTGGTCGGAACTCCACCATCAGGTCTTGTTTTTTCTTCTAAATTCAAAAACATGTTTTTTTTTGACATTTTTCATAACTAAAAACATGATATGAAAGAACGCGAGGTAGTTTCGCAATTGTGGCCATAAATTTGGATTCAGCGGCAAAAAATACATAGAAATGGTCCAGTTTGGTCCGGTGGACCAACCACTTTGCCGGGCGGGAGGGTGCTCTACAAAGACCTCAGATTCGGATTCAGCGACACAAAATACTCTTTCACTTTGTGAAAATCATTCTCCTTGAATAAGAATATGCTTGAGTAGGTAATAAAATTGAATGCCTAATGAAAATTATGTTACACTGAAAGTCCATATTAAGTCAGTCTGCAATATGTCATTCCGAGAATTTCGTTCGAGGATCAGGGGTCTAAGGGGTACAGAGAGCGGCACTCTAACGCCAGCAAACTCGTCTGGTACCGTCCTAACAAATCGGGCAGTATGACAAGCGCATAATTTCGTCAGTTCGCACGTTCCGCACCTCGCTTCATTCACTTTCAGTGTTTAGGTTATGTGTTACGAAAACGTCACAGGAAAACAACAGACAGCGTTCATTCTTCAAAACAAACAAATATTGAAAGAAATTTAATAAATATTTTTTACTGCGAAGAAAAATTACATAGAAATGGTTCATACGGCCCTGATTGTTGACATTGGAGTCCGTCCGCTATATGCCTAAGGCCATTTTAGGCAAGAACCAAAGTCGGACTTAATAGGGACTTTCAGAGTGATTTCATTGCTTTCTTCCTCTTTTATGACCTCTACCAACAATTTTTTTTTTTCAGTCACCTACAAAAGCGAAATTTTGCGCATTATATTAACGGTAATTCTCGTACAAAAAATATGTCTTTAGTGTCAACGCTTATATGTTTTTGTGAACAGAAAACCACAAAAAACACAATTTTTACATAAAATTGATGTTAAATGTCTATTCAAAATTGCGATACGGCTAAAAAAATCTTTTTTGTGAATCATCCCAGTATAAGTGTTTAACAAATGGTCGATATAAATATTTCTGAAGGCGCTATGAGTAATAAATCAAGTAGGTATAAAAAATTCTGTTATCTAAAATCAACGCAATTTCTCCCTCCAAACTTTATTAAGTATAAATAGATCTCGGTAATCCGAATGCCAATGTTCACACTTATACTTATTTCTAAACCTGTAACTACTTTAATAAGCCGCTGATTAAATTCTTCCAAAATCCGTTTTCAGTTCTCTATATCCAAAGAAAAATGAAGATTGTCATTCTGCTCTTCACCTGCATAGTTTGGATTGACTTTTCAAGTAAGTGTAATATGATATAATAATAATAATTATAATAATAACAAATAAGTAAGAACTTTCACGTTTTTATTATATGGCTCCTTGGCTTAGTAATTCAACTATTTGGTTGTGAATGTAACTGTTTGCTTAACATTAATTTTTCCTCCTGAGAATTGAACCATTTGGTTCAAACTTCATCTTTATGGTAGAAAAATAATCTTTTTGGATAAAAATTCTACTTTTCCGGTTGAAAATTCAATTTTTCTGTAAAAAATTCGTCTTCTTGGCTTAAGCATTCAACTTTTTAGTTGAAAATGCAACTGTTCTTGTTTGAAGTTTAATCTTTTAGCTTAAAAGTTCGACTCTTTGGTGGTAGATGCAACTGTTTGGTTGCAAATTGTTTTTTTTTGCAAATTCAACTATTTGGTTGGAAATTCACCTCGCATGGTTGAAAATGATTTTTTTGTTGGAAATTTTTTTTCATGTTTAAAACTCAGCAGTTTTCTAGAAAAACAAAAGTCACCATTTTTGGTTGAAAATTTATCTTGCTTCGTTGAGAATTTAACAGTTCAGGTAAAAAATTGAACAGCTTTCTAAAAATTTAGTTTCTTTTGCTGAAAAGTTCAACTTTTCGAACTTAAGAGTCAATTGTTTTTTTAAACATTCGACATTGTAGCTTGAAACCTCATCTTTTTTGATGAGAGTTCGTCTTCCGATTCAAAAACTTATCTCTCATTGTAAGAAAGTTATCTTTCTCAATTAAGAATTCATATTTCTTGGTTAAGAATTCATATTTCTCGGTTGAAAAATAACTTTTTCAGTGAAAATTAAAATTTTTAATATGAGAAAATCAACTTTCTTATAAGAAATTTATCTTCTTGGGTTGAAATTTCATCTTTCTTGGCAACAAATTTATTTCTTCGATTAAAAAATTCATCTTTCTTAGGGAGAAATATTTTTTCTTTGAAAATTCATCTTTTCGGGTTTAAAAGTCAACTGTTTCCCTGAATATACATTATTCATAGAAATAATATCTACTTGACAAAAATTATGATCTTGTATAATTTATTTAAATTCAATGACAGTTCAAGATGTATAAAAATTTGTTTATTGCTTCGTAGTTTCCCAAGGATAATTGTAGGTTTAAGTTTTAACTTTTAGAATCTTTTCTATCAATGAAAAAATCGTTACCAATTAGAAATATATCATTTGATCAAGTAAAAATGTGATCTGTGACATTTTGTGAGGGATAAGGGTACTAAACTACAACCTGAGACCACTCCGAATTTGAAAAAAAAAAATATTTTTTTGCTTTGCCTACTACATACTGACGACGATGATCCTGTTTGAAGGCCTTTTACCGGAAAATTGTTTAAAGAGTTTGAAATGAATTACGGTGTCGTAACTTATCAAATTGTGAGCAAAATTGACGTTCAAGTAGCATACAGGGTAGGGTATATTCTGAAAGAATTACAAGGCTTCTAAATATCTCCTAATGGAAAGCTTCACAATATTAAACGCTAATTGAACTCTAGGAGTTGTCAAACATATATCTTTTTTCTGAGAAATTTCCGATCCCGTATGCTTGCTTTTGACATTTAAAGTATAATTTTTTTCAATCCGTCTTGCTTATTTGCTTATTAACATCTATTTTCACATTGCGAGTAGAAGAACTTCATAAATCTTCATTATTTTTTTATAAAATTAGGTGCGATGCTAAGAAGAACAAGTCCACCAGTATCAAGAAGTCGATCAAGAAGTACACCAAGCGGACATTCACCGGGGCCGTCAGCATCACATTCTATTATTCATCGAAGACAAAATTTTTATCTACAAATGCCAGATGATCGTCTTTTTCTTGGACACCTCCAAGATGACCGTGCCCGTCAATTTCCTTCGTGGATTACAGATCCAACACAAACGGAAGAGTCTCTTTTAGAACATCTTGTTTATATAAGAATGCCTAATCGCAAAGGATTCACTACAAGTATTGTGCATCTTGATCATAATATTGATGTTAATGATGACATTCCTGAAGTTCCCCGCTGTTTTCTATCACTAGATGACGGCACTTTTTTATCGGTATTACTTAGGCCCTACTATCGAAATCTAGAACTGAATATTACGCTCCCGCGCATTTATGTACAAATACCAGATGGTAATAACACTCTTTATGCAGGCAACCTAGTTTATTATCACGGTAGTCGACCCAGCTGGCTTGTGTGACAAAACTGGATATCAAGCATCGGATATTGAAAATCAGGAATATTTTCTGTCGTATATGATAACAGGTAATATCCATTTTTGTCACTGGGGGTCACAAGAAAATCATCATATCTGTTAAATCAAAAAGGTGAATATGAATATTATCTGAAATTCCTGAATAAAACAATATTTTCCGAAAATTAGTCTTACTTTTTAATCCCCAAGTCCATTTTATGTCTTTTTCACGCACTCTTTCTACCTTCTAATATTGTTTCCAACCCCATGCTTCTATACCATAGGGTAGAATGGAGTCAAAAGTGCCAAAATTCACTTTCCTTAGCACTGTGTCCAAAAGAAATTAGGTATTGACTTGTTTTCTACTTAGAAATGAACGTGAGACATTAGAGTTCCAAATTATAATCACGATAAATATATATGCGTTCCATCTATTATATTACGAGTAATTTCTATAAATACTCTCTGATGATACTTTTCGCCCCGCACGTGGGGTAAAACGTGCCAAAATAAATAAAACGAATTTGGTATTCGAAATTGCACAGAAAGAACTCAAATTCATTATTCATTATTTAAACAATTGTTATAAAGAAATTCAAATTGCAACTATTTTTCAATGTATAGGCTAAACTTTTTTGCGGAATTAAGTAAAACTTGTCGGCTTCTATTCGCAGCGTAGCGTAGATAAGAGACAATCGATCAGTGGAGCCTACTGATCGTTTGTCTTTTGTTTCTGTCATCGAGTTATTATTTTCTGTTCGCCATCCTTTGAAAGACCTTTCAACGATTTAAACGATTTCAATGATTTCGCGTTTTATTTTGTGTTCGTTCAATTCGTGTTCCGTTTAATTTAGTGTTTGTTCACTGTGTGTTCTGTTTCATTTTCATACATATATTTAATATGGTTATGCATTTTTCTTAGTGAGTACTGCGCCTGAAATTTTTCTTCAACACCCAGTATTCATGAACATATTAAAGCCAATTTCTCTTTCTGAAAGCTGTGTCTGTTGCTAGTTTGATAGTTCAGTTTCACAAACATGGACACCTTCAAGTTGAAACACAGGGAATCGTCAGATATCTTATTGGTATCGAATTCTAAAGATGCAGACGTCTTGTTGAATTCTTTGAGAGAAACGTATTTTCTTTCAAAAAATTTGCTTGAGTTAGTGCAGAAGAAACTAATTCAATATTTCATACCTGCTTTCAATAAGAGATTGAAGGCTTCTTTTTCTAATAAGGATAAGTTTCTGCATGACAATACGTCATGGTTGGATGCTGTGTTTTCGGTTTCGGAAGCTTCAACTTCGAAATCTCGAAAGGCTAAGAGTTTTAAGGAATGCCCAGGAGAAACAAAAAAAAAAAGAAGAATTGAAGCATTACAAAATTTTATCCTGAAACTAAAGTTGATTTGCTCGAAAGTTTTCAAGCTGTAGATAAGGCTACTGTGGCTGACTTCATCAGGAAAGGTTTATCAAATGCAGACGCTGCGAATATGGAATCTGGTGCATCACAAGCCACAGGTGTACTACCGATACCATTCACTGACGATGAAGCACTTGCCCTTTCTATGGACTTGGAATTAACTAAGAATAAATATGAACTTCTGAGAAAACTTTCACAACAGAAAAATTGTGACATTCTTCCATCTCATAAACACATTATCAATGCCATCCTCCAACTTCAGCGGTTGAAATCAATGAGACGGGTGCTTACTATTCAACTACAAGAACTTTTGGACCATACTACAATGCGATTGTTAAAAGTTGAAACTGTTGTACCGCCTGAAAGTGCCAAGAAGTTGAAACTGACAATAAAATACGGTTGTGATAGTACTTCTGGAATAAATCCTAACAAATAGAAATCGGAAAATTGTACAGAACGTAAAACTTCAAGTAAATTCTTGGTATCAATGGTTCCTTTTTACCTTAAGGATATAAACGAACCTCTGCATACACCAATCTGGCAGAATCCTCGAACTTCTTCGCCTGATACTTGCCTCGCAATATCATTTCAGTATGCAACAGAGACGAGAGATAAAATTCTTACTGAGCTTCGAAATATTAAATCTCAAATAAAACGATTGAAGCCAAGTAAAGTTGACGTAAATGGTAAAATATATTATGCGGAGCATGAATTGATTTACACGATGATTTGTGGAAAAGTCTTCTAAGCCGTCACCAAAACTACTCCTTCGTTTAACTGTACTGTTTGAGGTGCAAAGCCTAAGGAAATGACCCAGCTTGATACAGTAAGAATGTGAAACCCGGAATTGGTTCTACGGGAAAGCGATATACGGCGAACGCTTTTATAAGATTGCTACCGAGACTGCAGATCTGTTTGTAAAAGAATATAATTGGTTTTTTATGCCACCAGCAGTGCATAAGATTCTGATTCAAGAAGCAAATATCATTGATTCTTTTGTCATACCCATTGGTCAATTATCTGAAGAGGCTCAGGAAGAGCGAAATGAAGATTTGAAAAGAGGTCGAGAAAATAATAGAAGAAAATCATCTCCAATCAAGGTGCACGAAACCATGCTGCACTTTTTGTTGTGTTCTGCTAATCTTTATTTGGGAAGCTTGAGATATCAGTTTCCCCAAATTGAGAGATCACTGCTTCCGGGCGATAAATCACTGCTTTTGAATACGACATCAGTTCACTGGATTGAGAAACAATAGAAGTTGTCAATCGGCGAAACATGGACTCAAGTTGCATTCGTTTTTAATAATTTTTCAAATATTGAATAATTGTTGTCAATTGGCCAAGTATCAAGGCAAAGAGTCATCGGAAAAACTTTCTCAGATGATTCCGTGAACAAAAATTGAGCATATTCATTGTAAAGTCGCCAAACTGTGAATTTGTTTGCAAAAATTGTTTGAACAATTACCGAAAAGCATCTACTGCTAAATCTGCATATCCGGTCAGAATTGCAAAACAAGCTCGTATTGTTTTATGACATGTTTTATTTCCTGAAAAGAAAAAAATGTTTTTTGAGGTTAGGAAAGAAACAAAAGCCAATTTTCAAATTCTGACCTCGGATTCGGATTCAGCGACACAAAATCTATGAGCATTGACTAATCTGGTCAGCCAGAACATCCACTTTTTTCGGAAGGGTATTAGGGTCTTGAACTTTGTACAGCCCCCTCCCACCAGCAAAGTTGTTGGCACAGCGGACCAAGCTAGACAATTTCTGTGTATTTTTTTCCCCTGAACCCGAATTCATGGTCATAATTATAAAACGAATTCGCGTTTTTTTGTGACACGTTTCTAATTATGAAAAATGTCGAAAAAATGATGATTTTTAAGGTTAGAAAAGAAATACGACCTGATAGTTGAATTCCGACTACAGGTTCGGATGTTCGGATTCAGCTGCTCGAAATTCATAGGGAAAGAAATTATTACAGAGATTAAATGACAAATTTTGTCAGCTGAGAACCAAAAAAACTTTAAAAATGTCCAAAGGTAATGCTTTTGATGACTTCTTCCTCATTAGAGCCTCATAAAATAGCAACTAACCTATCAAAAATGAGTCAAATTAACACATTATTATGTTTAATCAATTAAATATACTCAGTAAAATTTTGCGCATTATGTTAACGGTAATTTTCATACAAAAAGTATGTCTCTAGTGTGAACGCTTATATGTTTTTCTAAATAGAAAACCACAAGAAACACAATTTTCACATTGAATTGATGCTAAATATCTATTCAAAATTGCGATACGGCTGAGAAAAAAAATCTCTTCTTATGAACCATCCCAGTATAGGTGGTTAACAGATGGTCGATTTAAATATTTCTGAAGGTGCATGAGTAATAAATCAAGTAGATATAAAAAATTCTATTATCATAGATCACCGCTGTTTCTCCCTCCAAACTTTTTAAAGTATAAATAGAGCTCGGTAATCCGACTAATAATGTTCACACTTACACTCAGTACTGAACCTTCTAAGTAATTTAGTAAGCCGCTGACTTATTTTTTCAAATCCCATTTTCAATTCTCCATATTTGTCTCTATCCAAAGAAGAATGAAGATCGTCATTCTGCTCTTCACCTGCATAGTTTTTCTTGACTTTTCAAGTAAGTGTTATGTAATATAATAATAATAAAAAATAATAATAACGAATAAGAAATACCGTGGGTAGGGGTGAGCAAAATGCTCGAAATTTCGAGTTGAGTTCTAATTGATTCAAACAGTTTCGAGCCACCCCAAAGTTCACAACTTTCATGTTTTTATTATATGGCTTCTTGGCTTAGAAATTCAACTATTTGGTGGTAGAAGCAACTGTTTGGTCACAATTTTTTTTGCAAATTCCAGTATTTGGTTGGAAAATCAACTCGCATGGTTGATAATGATTTTTTTCTTAAATTAATGTTTCCATGTTTAAAATTCAGCTGTCTTCTAAAGAAAAAAGTCATCATTTTTTGTTAGAAATTTATCTTGTTTCGTTAAGAATTCAACAGTTCAGGTTGAAAATTCGACAGTTTTCTAAAAAGTTAGTATCTTTTGCTTCAAAGTTCAACTTTTCGAGTTTGAAAGTCAACTGTTTTTTAAAACATTCGACATAAACTTCTTCAACGAAAATTCGTCCTTCGATTTAAAAACTCATCTTTCATCGTAAGAAAGTAATCTTCCTCAATTAAGAATTCATATTTCTTGGTTGAAAATAACTTTTTTGGTGAAAATCAAAATTTTTCATGTGAAAAAATCAACTGTCTTATAAAGAATTCATCTTCTTGGTTTGAAAATTCATTTTTCACGGTCAAAAATTCATTTTTTTCGATTAAAAAATTGATCTTTCTTGGGTAGAAACATATTTCTTTTTTGGAATTTTTTTTTTGGGTTTAAAAGTCTACTATTTTTCAGGATATAAATTATTCATAGAAATAAAATCTAGTAGACAAAAATTATGATCTTGTATAATTCATTTGAATTCAATCACAGTTCTAGATGTATAAGAATTCGTTTTTTGCTTCGCAGCTTTCGAAGGATGAATATAGGTGTCAGTTTCAACTTTCAGAACCTTTTTCATCAATGAGAAAATCGTTACCAAAAAGGAATATATCATTTAATCAAATAAAAACGTGATGTTTCTGCTTTTTTCCAAATTAATGACAATTTATTGTGTATACGGATTTTTTTATTGCTGCATGTTTTTTGTAGGCTAATTGTAGTCATAAATAAGAATCTTGAGAAATCTTTTTATGTACTAAGAAATTTATTTCGTACCCAAATAACAAATATTCGCTATTATTCGTTATTTTGAGATTTATCGTGGATGTACGAACATAAGATGTATTTTTTTATCTGTAACTTTTTGTAAGAGATCCAGGTACAAAATTACAACCTGAGACCACTCCGAATTTGAAAAAAAAAACATTTTCTCGCTTTGCCTACTACACGGTAACGACAATGATCCTATTCAAGGGCCTTTCACCAGAAAATTATGTTAAAAGTTCAAAATAAATTACGGTATCGTAATTTATCAATTTGTGAGCAAAATTGACTTGGAAGCAGCATACAGGGTAGGATACTTTCCGAAAAAATTAAAAAGCCTCTAATCATCTCCTAATGGAAAGCTTGACAACATTAAACGCTAATTTAACTTTAGAAGTTGTCAAGCGTAATTCTTTTTTCAGAGAAATTTCCGAACCCGCAAGCCTGCTTTCGACAATTAAAGTGTATTTTCTTAATTGGCCTTGCTTCTCTACCTATTAACAACTATTTCTACAGTGCGTGTAAAGGAACCTCATAAATATCCATGATTTTTTTACAAAATTAGGTGCGATGTTAAGAAGAACAAGTTCACTAGTATCAAGAAGACGATCAAGAAGACCAGCAAGTGCACGTTCATCGGGGTCGTCAGCGTCACCTTTTTTTATTCATCGTCGACAACGTCTTTATGTACAAATGCCGGATGATCGTGTCTTCTCTGGATATTTTCAACGTTGTCGTGCCCGTCAATTTCCTTCGTGGATTACAGATACAACACAAACTGAAGAATCTCTTTTAGAACACCTTGTTTACATGAGAATGCCTAATCGCAAAGAACTCACTACAAAGATTCTGCATTTTGAGCATGAAATTGATGTTAATGATGATATTCCTGAAGTTCCCCGCTGTTTTCTATCATTAGATGACGAGACTCTTTTATCGGGATTACTTATGCAACAAGAACCAGATACTAGGCTCCCGCGCATTTATGTACAAATACCAGATGGTCATAACACTGTTTACGCAGGCAACCTAGATTATTTTCGCGGTCATCGTCCTAGCTGGATTGAGTGAAAAAACTGGATATCAAGCATTGGATATTTAAACTCAGGAATATTTTCTGTCGTATATGATAACAGGTAATATCCATTTTCGTGACTGGTGGTCACAAGAAGACCATTATATCTGTTAAATCAAAAAGGTTAATATGAATATTATGTAAAATTCCTGAATAAAACATTATTTCCCGGAAGTTATTCCTACTTATTAACTGGATAATCTTACAAGTAACTGAAATATAATATATAATATATAATAAATGTTTATTATCGGCCAGTAGGACGTAAAAAATGCAAACTCTATCCGCTACTTCATAGGTTACATGTTTTTACATACCTCGATTCATCCATTCCGCCAATTCTCTCTCATTCTTATTTATTTCTTTGGTGTTTCCCCTTTTCACATGTATTTCTCGCCTGTGCTCATTATTTTGTCCTGACTCTTACATATTACTTGCCTTAACTAGCCACCGTTATGTTACTTTCCATTCCTTGCTTTAAGTCTTATATGTCTCCTTCTATCAGCTCCTGCTCTTTCTTTATACCCCCTTCGTGTGCTTTTCTAACTAATTTCCTTGACTATTCATTTCTATTGAAGTAAGTTTCTCTTTCTTCCGACTCCATTTCTTTCTCCATCAATTCAACATTCACCCTTAACTCTTCATTTTACGTTTTCATCTCCTTGTTTTCCTCCCACTCGTCTTCCCCTACTCTATACTTGCTTCATCGATTCTCTGTTTCAGCTAATTCCTCACTTTGAAGATATTCTATCATTTACTCATTCAACCTTCTCTCTCTCTTTATCTCTTCCACCTTGTTTTCTAACTATTCAGTCTTTCCATCAACTGGATTGTAGCATGATATATTAAATAGCCTTCTGAATCTCACTTTTATTCTGACTCATAATAATCTAGGAGATACACATTCATACCTTTTGACATCCTGTTTTGCTTTCTCATACACAATCAGACCGACTTACTGGCTTCCATTAGATACATTATCTACTCCTGACCAAAGTCCTAGTCCATTTCCTATTTCCCTTCTCACACATCCCTTCTTTCTTATTCTCGGTACACTCAAAATATCTAGCTTTCTCATGGGCATTGTATCCCACGATTCTCCTTCTATAAGATCATTTACACCTCTAGCATTCCAAACACCCGGTCTCCATCAATTGCTGAAACTTTTCCGAGGGCATGTCTCTCGTCAACAGAAGTGTCAATTTCATCCGAGGCTACAATATTATTTGCATTATTCATTATTTAGAGTATGATCCAATCTACCAATATTATGCGAAAAATGTTTCTCGTAAGTATACAGGTAAAATCATGTCCAAACTAAGCAGCCAAATTGTCATAAGGGGGAGTGTTTATTCATAACGCCAGTCCCACCAAACTACGATAACTTGAAGGAAAGTATGAATACAAAGCCTGAACCGAAGGAGTTCTGCATAATTTTCTGCATTTTCGGTTTGTCCTGTATACTGAGGAGGGCAGCAGTGTCAAGAAACTGTGGCTCAGGTTACTTCGCGCAGTTTTACTAAAAAAAAAAATACACTTTTGTCAGTTCGCACGGTTCGCACTTCGCTTCATTCGCTTTCAGTGTTTAGGTTATGTGTTACAAAAATGTCACAGGAAAACAACGGGCAGCGTTCATTCTTCAAAACAAACAAAGATTCGAAGAAATTTAATTAATATTTTTTACTGCGAACGAAAATCACATAGAAATGGTTCATACGGGCCTGATTGTTGATATTGGAGTCGGTCCGCTATATGCCCAAGGCCATTTTAGGCAAGAATCAAAGATGGACTTAATAGGAACTTTCAGTGTGATTTTATTGATTTTTCTCTGTTTTATGACCACTACCAACAATATATTTTTTTCAGTCACCTACAAAAGTGAAATTTTACGCATTATATGAACGGTAATTTTCACACAAAAAATATTTCTTTAGTGTCAATGCTTATACGTTTTTGTGAAGAGAAGACCACAAAAAACACAATTTTTAAATGAAATTGATGCTAAAGATCTGTCCAAAATTGCGATACAGCTAGAAAATATTTTTTTGTGAACCATCCCAGTATAAGTGGTTAACAAATGATCGATATAAATATTTCTGAAGGCGCTATGAGTAATGAATCAAGTAGATATAAAAAATTCTGTTATCTGAGATCAGCCCCATTTCATCCTCCAAACTTTCCAAAGTATGAATAAATGTCGGTATTCCGACTGCCAATGTTCACACTGTACTCATTTCTCAAGCTCTAATTTAATAAGCCCCTGATTAAATTCTTCCAAAATCCGTTTTCAGTTCTCTATATCAGAAGAAAAATGAAGATTGTCAATCAGCTCTTCACCTGCATAGTTTGGCTTGACTTTTCAAGTAAGTGTGATGTAATATAATAATAATAATTATTATGATAATAACAAATAAGAAAGAACTTTCATGTTTTCATTCTAAAGCTTCTTGTCTTAGAAATTCAACTATTTGGTTGTGAATGTATATGTTTGAGTAAAATTAATTTCTCCTCCTGGGAATTGAACCACTTGATTCAAAATTTCTTCTTTTATGGTAGAAAAATAATCTTCCTGGATAAAAATTCTATTTTTCCGGTTCAAAATTCAATTTTCCTGCAAAAAATTCGTCTTCTTGGCTTGAACATTCAACTACTTACTTGAAAATGCACCTGTTCTTGGGTGAAGTTCAATCTTGTGGCTTAAAAGGTCGA
>JAUMHM010082119.1:0-13615 GCA_032362435.1 Melikaiella ostensackeni
ACTCTTTTTCTCCTTCTTTTTTCTTTTTGTTATACATTTATTGTACATTTTTCTCCAATGAGCCGGAAAATCGGGTAGTCCCGAAGTCTATTTTTGAATTGTGAACTTTTTGGGTGTTTTTTTCAGCACACAACAAATTTTCATAAGAAAATAGATTTTATTACGATCTTTAAGAAAAGATTTTTAAATTTTTTCTTTTAAATTTTTTTTATTATTCTAATATAGAAAACACTATAAAGTTATGTGTATCTGTGCATGACAGCCTTTTTAATCAAATTCAAAGAGAGATATTAAATTTATTGGTATTCTCATTAAAAGTTTCTTTGTTTTTTTTTGTTAGAGTCAAAACATATTTTCTTGTTACTATGAAATATTTTTATTGGAAAAATCCATGCTATCAATAATTCCTTCTGTAATGCATCCAATCTAAGTTTTTGCTAATTAAATAAGATTGTTTAATATCCTTACACCAAACTTCTAGTAACATCTATCATAAAATCACAGTTCACCAAATTTTTTACAATTACACTGAAAACCATAATTACAAAAACATGAAAATAAGAATAGATAAAATAACTTTTTATATAACTTCCTTCGTATAAAATACAAAAAATTATAATCCAATGTTTTGCAAACGTTTCACAATAACACTAATCGAACAAACATTTCAATTATTTTTCAATTTTTTTTCAATTTCGTTGATTTTCTTCTTCTTTTCAAAGAAAGAAACAGTAATCCACTTTTTTAATATAATTCTTTTCATTATGAGAAAAAATTATTCAAAAATAAAAAAATATATATAAAAATGAAAATAAAAAATTCTTCACTCAGAAGAAAATTCAGAAAAACGAAGTGTAGCAATCGAGAGATGGTCGAAGACTGACCGTCTACGTAGACCGTTAAAAGAAACGATCATTTTAACATTTTTTTGAGAGAATAACGAAGTAATATTTAAATTTAATTAATATATGTTTCATTATTTATAACTGTAGTTATCCTATAAATTACCCCTGATGAGCAAGCCTAAATTGGCTTCGAAACATGTTGGTCCCCAGTAGTATAAAGAAGACAGAAAAAAGAAAGAGTGCGAGGTTGGTTTTGGTTGACTCTTTCTTTTTCTCCCTCTTTTTTCTTTTATGTTTGTACATTTATTGTACATTTGTCTCTATTGAGCCGAAAAAGGCGGGAAAGCTGGGAAAGCCGGAAGAATTTTGATTTGTGTACTTTTTGGGTGTTCCTATTTCAGTAAACAAAAAATTTTCATAAGAAAGTAGATTTCATTTCAATCTTTTGGAAAGAAAATGTAATTCAAATCTTGGATTATACGTAAATACTAAATCAAAAATAAATATATAATAAAAATAATTTATACTGATATTTGATAAATATTGAATACTACTTAACAAGCATTAATATGCGCGCGCTCTCCAGCTAGACTTATTTGAATTTTTTTTATGGATTGAAAAGTTTATTTATTAAATTCTCATGCGAAATTATGTGAATGCGAAATTTTTAATACAAAATTTGCTTTTTACCTTGAATTTCCAACGGTTGAATTTTCATCAGTCAAATCATTACATAGAAAACGAAGGAATTAATGTAAAAATGAATCTAGAAAATTCGTCTTATTGGCTTGAAACTTCAACTGTTTGGTTGAAATATTTTTTATTTCATAACAGAATAATTCTTCCCTGGTTAAAAATTCAAATCTTGTTGAAAATTCGTCTTTTAGGGTTAAAAATTCATATCTTTTGGTAGAAAATTAATATTTTTGGTTAAAAATGCAACTGATTGGTTTGAAAATTAATCTGCTTTGGTCAAGGATTCAACTTTTTTGTTGACAATTCGTCTTTTTTGGCTGATTTGAAATTAAAATCTGTTTTGGTTGAAATATCAACTATTACATTTTACGTTAAGGATTGATATTTTTTGGTTGAAAATTCATCTAACTGGTTGAAGGTTAAACAACTTTGTTGAAAATTCTTTCTTTGTTTGGTTGAAGATTAATCTCTGATTGAGAATTTTATTATCTTTTTTAAAAATAGTTTCCGTTTGGACGAAAAACAATTCTTTTAACTAAAAATTTATCTTTTTTAGATAAAAATTCAACTATTTCGTACAAAATTCACGTATTTTTTTGAAAACTCGTCTTTTTTGGTAGAAAATAAATTTTCTAGGTTCAAAATTTATCTTTTTGATTTAAAATTTAACAATTTTGTTGAAAAGTCTTCCTTTTTGGTAGAAAATCCAACTACTTTGCTGCAAGTTCGTTTTTTTGCGTTGAAATTCAACCATTTTTGAAGAAAATTGAACAAATTGTTTGACATTGTCTTTCTTTCTTGACTCAAAATTCTTTCTTGGTCAAAAATTCAACACGTTTGTTGAAAATTCGTCTATTTGGTTTGGAAATTCATCTGTTTTTGGTTAAGGATTCAACGATTTTATTGACAATTCGTCTTTTTGGCTGATTTTAAATCAAAGTCTGTTTCGGTTGAAATATAAACTATTACATTTTGCGTTAAAAATTCATATTTTTTGGTTAAAAGTTCAACTACTTGGTTGAAGATTGAACAACTTTGTTAAAAATTCTTTTTTTTTGTTTAAAAATTAATCTCAGGTTGAGAATTTAATCATTTTGTTTAAAATTAGTTTTCCTTTGGTTGAGAAATAATTTTTTTAACTGAAAATTTATCTTATTTAGTTGAAAATCCAACTATTTTGTTAAAAATTCGTCTTTTCTAGTAGAAATTTTTTTATTTTTGAATAAAATTGAACAAATTGGTTGACATTATTTTTTCTTTCTTGACTCAAAATTCTTTTTTGGTTAAAAATTCAACACTTTGTTGAAAATTTGTCTATTTGGTTTGAAAGTTCATCTCTTCTGGTAGAAATTTCTTTTCTTTTCGGTAAACAACACAACTGTTTAGTTGAAAATTGATCTGTTTTAGTTGAAGATTTCACTATTTTGCTGAAAATTCGTATTCTTGGATTGAAAATTCAACTATTTGGTTGAGAACTAACATTTTTTAGGGAAAATCATCTTTTTTGGTTGAAAACTCGACGGTGTAGTAGAAAATTGAACAGTCTGGTTGAAATTTGTTGTCTTTCTTGACTAAGAAATCTTTCTTATTTGAAAATTTACCTCTTTTTTTTAAAATTCATTTATATTGGTAAAAATTTCATTTTTTTGCTAAAACATACAACTGTTTAGTTGAAAAGTAATCTGGCTTGGTTGAATTTAACTGTTTTCGATTGAAAATTATTTTGTTAAAATTCGTCTTTTTGGTTTGAAAATTCATCTTTTCTGCTCGACATTTTATTCTTTTCTCGTAAAAAATACAACTGCTTGATTGAAAATTAATCTGTTTTAGTTGAGGATTCAACTATTTTGTTCAATATTCATCATTTTAGTTGAAAATTCATTTCTTTGGTTGAAAATTTAATAATTTTGTTGGAAATTCGTTTTTTTCTTGGTTAAAAATTCATTTTTTTCAACTGAAATTTCAACTTTTCCATTTTTGGTTGAAAATTTATCTTTTTTAGTTAAAAGTTCAACTATTCGGTTGAAAATTCGAGTATATTTTTGAAAAATCATTTTTTTTCAATTCGCTTTTTTGGTATAAAATTAATCCTCTTGACTGAAAATTCAAATATTTGGTTGAAAATTCATTTTTTTTAAATTCGCATTCTTGGTAGAAAATTAATCCTCTTGGCTGAAAATTCAACCTTTTGGTTTGAAAATTTATATATTTTGTTAAAAAGTTGTCTTTTTTGGTAGAAATTTAATATTTTTTGTTGAATCTGCAACTGTTCGGTTGAAAATTAATCTGTTTGGTTAGGGATTCAACTATTTTTTGAAAATTCGTCTTGTTTAGTTGAATTCAACTGTTTTTTATTTAAAATATCAATCTGTTTTGGTTGAAATATCAACCCTAATATTTTAAGTTGGGAATATTCATCTTTTTTTTACTGAAATTTCAACTACTTGGTTGAAGGTCGAACTACGTTGTTAAAAACTTTCTTTTCTTAGATTTAACTATTTTGTTGAAAATAAGTTTTCTTTTGGTTGAAAAATAATATTCTTGGTTGAAAATTCTTTTCTATTTTTTTATTTTTAATTATGATTCAAATATTTTGTTGAAAATTCGTCTTTTCGGGTGGAAAATTCATCTGTTTAATGAAAAACTAACATATGTGTTGAAAATTCAAGTGTTTCGTAGAAAATTGAACAATTTGTTTGATTTTTTTTTCTTGACTCGAAATTCTTTCTTGGTTGAAAATTCAACTCTTGTGTTGAAATTCGTCTGTTTGGTTTAAAAATTTAGCTTTGTTAGAAGCTTCATCTTTTGTTTGGTTAAAAATGCAACTGTTTAGTTGAAAATTAACCTTCTTTCGGTGAGGATTCAACTATTTTGGTAAGAAATTAATTTTTTGTTGATAATTTGAATTTCCGAACTGGAAATTCAACTGTTATATAGAATATAAAACAATTTGTTTGCATTTTTTTTCTTTTTTGACTCGAAATTCTTTCTTGGTTAAAAATTCAACTTTTGTGTTAAAATTCATCTATTTGGTTTGAAAATTAATCTTTTATGGTAGAAATTTCATTTTTTATTAAAAAATACAATTGTTTGGTTTAAAATTAATATACTTCGGTTGAGGATTCAACTATTTTGTTGAGAATTTACCTTTTTATGTTGAAAATTCAACTATTTAGTTGAAAATGCATATTTTTGTTGAAAATTCATATGCATAACGGAAAAGCAATGGACATCTATTTAGAAAGACATGAATTTAGTTGTCATTCTTAATGTAATAATTATGTTGTCAATATTTCTCCATTGCACAATACTTTCACATCTGTTTGGATCAAAAATTGATACCTTAAAATTTGGTGTGAATTATTAAAATTTACAATGAGTGCAGACCACGTGATAGAACCAATAAAATATCTTTTAAGCCAGAATAAACTATTAAAATTAAAAACGATATTGAATAAAACCTTGGACACTTTCCTTCTGATGAGCTATGTAATTCACGAACTATTTGTTGACAAATTTATAAGGCCTGACGTAAGAGCATCCTTTCTTGTGTTAGAATAAATATACCAAATTTCATCACCATAATTCTAAAATTCTACAAAATTTGTAAGATTGAGTGGAGCGAAAAAATATTTCATTTCTCTCGTCGAAAATTCAACTGTTTGGTTAAAACTTCTTTTTTCTGGTAGAAAAATCATCTTTTTTGGTTAAAAATTCATCTTTCTTGCTTGGAAATAACTTTTTTGTTGCAAATTCAAATTTTCAGGTTAAAAATTCAGCTTGTTTCCAAAAAAATCGTCTTCTTGACTTGAAAATGACACTTTTTTTGGGCGTTTTATCTTTTTTGTTGAAAATTCATCTTCTCGTGTAAAAAAGTAATTTATTTTTATTAAAAACTCATCTTTCTTGGTTGGAAATAACTTTCTCGTTGAAAATTGAACAATCTTCTAAAAAATTCGTCTTCTTGGCTTCAAAAAGCAAATATTTGGTTGTAAATTTATACCTTTCAGTAGGAATTTCATCTTTTTTGGTCAAAAGTGCAACTTTTCGTTAATAAATTAAAATGTTTTCGTTGAGAATTTAACTACTTTGTTGGAAATTCAACTTTTCAGTTGAAAATCAACTTTTTTGTAAAAATTCATATTTTTGAGTTAAAAATTCAACTGTTTTAGAGGAAATTCGTCTTTTTGGCTTGAAAATTCATCAATTTGGTTGAATTTTTTTCCTTTCTTGATCGTCTTTTGGTAGAAATTTCATTCTTTTTGGCTAAAAATGCAACTGTTCGGTTGAAAATTAACTTGTTTTGGTTGAGGATTTAACTATTTTGGTAGAAAATTCACTAGTTTGGTAGGAAATTAATTTTTTTGTTGGAAATTCATATTTGGGGTTTGAAAATTCAACTGTTTTGTAGGAAATTCGTCTTTTTTGCCTTGAAAATTGAACAATTCGATTAAAAAAATTTTTCTTTCTTGGTTGAAAAATCTTTCTTTGTTGAAAATGTAACTCTTTTGCTGAAAATTCGTTTTTTTTGTGTGTAGAAATTCATCTTTTCTGATAGAAACTTTATTTTTGCTGGTAAAAAATGATGATGAATTTTCAAACCAAATCGTTTGAAAATGCATCTCATCTGATAGAAATTTCATTTTTTTTTATTTGTAAGAAATGCAACGGTTTAGTTAAAAATTAATCTGTCTTGCGGTGAAGATTCAACTATTTTGTTCCAAATTCGTCTTCTTGGGTTGAAAATTCAACTATTTGGTTGAAAACTATCATTTTTGCTGAAAATTCATACTTTTGGGTCGAAATTTCAATTGTCTTGTAGAATATTGAAAAATTTGGTTGAATTTTTTTCCTTTCTTGACTTAAAATTCTTTCTTGATTTGAAAATTCAACTCTTGTGTTAAAATTCGTCTGTTTGGTTTAAAAATTTTTCTCTCACGGTGAAAATTTCATTCTCTTCTTTGTAAAAAATACAACTGTTTAGCTTAAAATTAATCTGTTTTCGTTGATGATTCAACTTTTTTGTTAAAAATTCGTCTTTTTGGGTTGAAAATTCAACTCTTTTATTGAAAATTCGTCATTTTGGTTATAAAATTCCTGACTTCAGGATTATTTAAAGTTAGCTGAAATAGATTAAAAGTGCTGAAGTTAAAGTTAAAAGTTTTTCTTTGGTTAGGAATAATTATTTATATTACATTATTACAGTATCTTTATTATATTATATATTATTTGGTCAGGAATTTATTATCGAGTCATATATGACTAAGGAAATTATTATTTTTTTAAATCAAATTTTTAATTTCATCACTCTGTAATAAACAAATATTAAAACAAAAGAATTTAGAAATTCAGTAGCTTCATGTTGAAGGAACGGAAGGACAACAGTTGTCCAACGGAAAAACCTGTTAAGTAACATTTGCCATAAAGGTTATTTTCCCAAGCAGATATGCCTGAAAATAGTCACTATGGCAAATGTCACTTTGTATGTTTTTCCGTTGGACAGCAGAACATTAGGAAGCTACTTACTTTATTAATATACATTATCACTGATTCGTTCTTAAGAGCCAATTTGCAAGATCTTTATTAAAGCGTCGTGCATTTCCATCTTTTTTATTATTAGAGGAAACTGATTGCATTTGTTGATTTGTTCCCAAGAACTGCGGTTCATGCAATAAATAATGACATCGTAATTAAGCGTACTTCAACAGCCTGTCTGCAATTTATATGTATAAGTTGTGGTACCTACGAGGATTTATGAACAAACATAATAAAGCGGCTAGTCAAGTTTTAATCAGCGGAAAAAATGTTTAGATTGCGTTATAAAATAGATTCTAATAACAGTAAAACCTGAAAATTCACACTCCGGATTTATTTAATGACATCATCAATTAAAGTAACATATCTTACTCTCCAATGAGCCGTTCATATGATGGAATACATAATTAATCAGAAAATAAATTCAAGCCAGTTATATGCAATAAAATCCCTTCTATTATAAATTTTCAAGTATGCGCATTAGTTTATACCTAGAGAAATAATAATCATAATTGGAAAACAGTGTTGTTATATTAGCTACGTGGAATCATAGCAATCTTATTTTGTATTTGTACATTATAAATTTTTAAAGAAATTTTACCGTACTTCTACGATCCTTGAAAAATATTAAATACGTCTCTTGACGCGTCATATCCAGATTTTATTTAATTAACAATTCAGGTTTAAAATGTTGGTGTGGGATTTGATCTGGGAAAACATCTGCGAAACTAAGAAGTACCACTGCAGTATGACTGAAGTATAGCTAAAGTATAGCTGATGTCAGGCAAATTATGGCTGAAGTATATCTCTAAAGTATAGCTCAAGTATGTAAAGCATGTCTAAAGTATGGCACCACGTCAAGTGACAAGCGGCATGTCACATTTGCGGCAAGTCACATTGTGACATCCCTCATTTGCGAAAAATACTATATCTATGCCAAGCTGGAAAAAATGCGGCAAGTCACATTGCGGCGAGTCATATTTTTCAAATGTCACATTTGCGGCAAGTCAAATTTGAGGCATGTCAGAAGTCACATTTGCGGCATGTCACATTTGCGTCAAGTCACATTGTGACATCCCTCATTTGCGAAAAATACTATATCTATGCCAAACTGGAAAAAATGCGGCAAGTCACATTGCGGCGAGTCATATTTTTCAAATGTCACATTTGCGGCGTCACATTGTGGCATCTCTCATTTAGGAAAAATTTGAAGTCCACATCAAAATGGCAAAACTGCAGCAAGTCACATTGTGGTGAGTCACATTTGCGATAACTCATATTCCAATATCTCTCATTTGCATTCATCCAGAAATGGAGTTTCGAGGATAAATTAAACCAGAGGTCGAATTTTTTTAGCGATTTTGAAGTTTTTTCTTCAATTAATACGCGTGAGATGCCGCTTCAATCTCTAGAAAAATTTGATTTAATTTTTTGTTACATTTTTCTTCAAAAACAATCCTAAAAATGTATGATTTTCCAATGTATCATTTTTTGTATTCGTCTGAATAAGAAAAGTGCACCAAAAATCGATAGTATTCGATGCACAAACACAAATATACTTAGAACTAAATTTTTTAGGTAACATTTTTATTGTTATACGCCAATGTTATAAACAAATAGTAAAATAATAGAACTTTTATAGGATTACATTATTCTCTTTCTGAAAAATTATTTTTTATTACATCACAAATGTATTTCAAATTAAAATGCTGTTGAATATAAACACTCCTGATACTAACAAATTCAATAAAAATTGCGTGTTTAATTTTCATGTTTTCACAGAAGAATTTTCTTTTATTTGCAAAAACCTGCGTAAATCCACTTACAAAGGTTTATTCTATGTCAACAATAGAGTGGGCCAAAAATACAAAATTTGTGAAAATCGAAAATGGCTAGTACTGATAAATTGCTATATGTCATTACAAATAAGAATCTCTAATGACTTTTTGAAATCAAAAATATTCCTGCGGTGTTGCAATGAGATCAAATATTTTTTATTTTGAGAATTTAAACAAATTTATTTATCGGTAGGAAATTTATGTTAATTTTTTTACGTACAGTTTATGGTATATAATGCCAATAAAAGATTAAAATTTTTAAAACATAACTTGATTGAGTAAGAATTTCCTTCAAATGAGCAACAGTGACATGATTTAATCTTTTGTTAATTTTTATTGAAATTAAAAAAAAAAGTAATATTGTGACTATTATGTATCACATGTCTTTAGTTTGTATTGGAGAAGAAAGATGTATTTCCTTAGACTAAAAGTAACTTATTTTTTGACTTTACGTCTGTCAAAAAGTGATAAATCACTAAAATCAAAATTTTTAAACAAATTCAACGTCAATGAAATTTTTTTCCGAGATCTAAGGAAATTATGCCTTACTTGTTTAGTGCAACTAAAGACATATTCCACATGAAGCTAAAAAAAAAAATTTTAATTAACTCAATCTTAAACAATGTCATTCTGCTCATTTGTAAAAAAATTCTAACTTAAACAAAAGGTACATTTATATTTTTTTATTAGCATTTAATACCAAAAATTGTACATTAGAAAAATACCATTATTGTGAAACCCTAGACACAAACTTATTTTTAACAACATTTCAATTAACAATAAATTTATCAAATATTAAAAAATAATTTTTCATGAAGAGAAAATATGTAATCCCATAAAAGTTCTATTGTACGTTTATATGTTTATAAAAATGATTCATAATAATAAAATTTTTGCTCAAAAAATTTCATTCTTACTATATTTTTGTATTCGCATCGGTTACAATGATTTCTGGTGCACTGTATTGATTCAGACGACCACAGAAAATGTTACATTGGAAAATCATACTTTTCTAGTATTGTTTATTGAGAAAACTTCAGCACAAAATTAAATAAAATTACTCCAAAGATTGGAGCGGAATGTTGTGCGCTGTAATTGGAACAAAACTTTAAAATCGCTACAAAATTCGAGCTGTAGTTTAATTTATCCGCATTTTTGCCAGTTTGGCATTGACATAAAATTTTTCCCAAATAAGAGGTGCCGCAATTTGAGTTACCGCAAATGTGACATTTGAAAAATGTGACTTGCCGCAAATATAACAATTCCAGAATCATGATTTTCGCAATATCAGAAAATATCATTGGAAAATTCTGAAATAAGTTAAATATTAATTGTATTGCCATTGTATTAATTGCCATTCTATGTCCGGTATAAAGTATATCCCATAAATTAGCTATACATTAGCTATACTTTATCCAGGGATGGGAAGTAATTAGCTACTTTTTTCTGGTAACGATAGTGGTAACGAAATTACTTTTGTAAGTAAGTAACGAATTGGTAACAAGTTACATTTTTTTCAGTAACAGTAACCATAAAAATCGTTACTTTTTTGGGTACTTTCGAAATGTAGTTCACAAGTATTTTTTACGTCAATCATACAATTTTATTGCTTTTCCAACTATTTTTTGATTTTCACTATTCAAATTGTGGCGGCAGATAGCCATAGAAATTTGTAGCTCAATATAGGAGAATTGAAATTTTTCGCCCACCCTCGGATTCAAAATTTTTTTAAATCTATAAAAACACTTAGAAAAAAAAAATAATAATTTCAGAGTTAAAGATTCATTTCTCTTTGGTAGATAATGAATTTTTTAACGGGAAATTTAACTATTCCAGTTACTTTACTTAGTATTTTATTTGAAAATTCATCTTTTTCAGTTAAAAATTTTATTTTTTGGTTGAAAATTTAATTATTTTGTTCGACATTGAACGATTTTGGAAGAAAAACATTTCATTCGGTAAAAAATACAACTGTTTAGTAGAAAATTAGTTTTTTGGTTGAATTGAACTGTTTTTGATTCAAACTTAATTTTTTTGTTTTGTTAAATATATGAACTATTACACTTTTAATTGAGGATTCATCTTTTTTCGTTGAAAATTAATTTTCCAATTGAAAATTTAACTTTGACATTTTTGGTTGAAAATTTATCTCTTCTAGTTGAAAATTCATATATTTTGTTTAAAATTCGTCTTTTTTTGGTAAAAAATTAATCTTCTTGGTTGAAAGTTCATCTCTTCGGTTTCAAATTGCACTATTTTATTGAAAATTGATCTTTTGCAGCTGAAAATTCATAAATTTTGTTCAAAATTCATCTCTTTGGTTTCAAATTAAGGGTGTAGTCTAGTTCGTAGGCCAAAAAAATAGGTTATTTTCGGGAATTTTTTGTCAGCATGCTATGGAAGATATGGATATAAAAATTGTTGAGTATGATGAATAACGTCCTAAAATACAAAAAAAAATTTTTCATTCATTTTTTCAAATTTTTGTATAGGAAATCAGTAGTTCAACATAACGCCGTAATTTGGAGGCAGGTCGGCTCGCACACGATATCTCGGCAACGGCTTATCTGAAACAAAAAAAAACCGAAGTGATTTAGATTCGGTATGACAGTGGCTACAAAATCAACTATGGATATTAATTTTTAACTAATTTTGCTAATTTTAAAAATAGCCTATTTTTTTGACCTACGAACTAGACTACACCCTTAAACAATCTTGTTGAAAATTCGTCTTTTTTGGTTGAAATTTCATCTATTACATTTTCCATTGAGGATTTATCTTTTTGGATAAAAATTTTATTATTTGGTTGAATATCAACTTTTTTGTTGAAAACTCGCCTTTTTGGCTTGAAATTTTTAAAGTCTGGTTGATTTTTTCTCTTTTGACTGAAAATTTAGCTATTTTGATGAAATTTTTTTTCGTTCAGTGACATCTTTACTAGTTTTTTGAAAGATGTGGTTTTTTTTTATTGACCCAAGTATTAAATTCGTTTTTTGAAACTTTTTATATCGGCAATAGGATCTTATAAATATGTGATATTACATGCAGTGAATTGAATTAGTATTAGTTTGGCTTCAATTCACTGCATGTAATATCACGTATTTATAAGACCCTATTGCCGATATAAAAAGTTTCAAAAAACGAAATGTTTTTTCCTGGTTGAATATAACTATTTTTGATTTAAAATTAAACTGTTTTTTGGTTGAAATATCAACTATTACATTTTTCGTTGAGGATTCATCTTTTCCTGTAAAAAATTGACTTTTTCAATTAGAAATTCAACTATCCCATTTTTTGTTAAAAATTGAATCTTTTTAAGTTGAAAATTCATGTATTTTGTTTAAAATTCGTCCCTTTTTGGTGAAAAATTATGTTCTTGGTTGAAAATTTATCTCTTTGGTTTCAAATTTCACTATTTTGTTGAAAATTTGTCTTTTTTGGTTGAAATTTAAATTATCACATTTTGCATTGAGGATTAAACTTTTTTGGATAGAAATCTTATTATATGGTTGAAAATCAACTTTTTTATTGAAAATTCGCCTTTCTGGCTTGAAACTTCAACAATCTGGTTGATTTTTTTTCTGTCTTTACGGCAAATTCAACTATTTTGTTGGAAAATTGTTTTTTGGTTTAATGTAACGGTTTTTGATTTGAAATAAAAATATTTTTTGGTTGAAATATGAACTATTACATTTTTTTAGGAAGTCATCTTCTTTCGTTCAAAATAATTTTTTCAATTGAAAAAATAATTCATGTATTTTGTTAAAAGTTCGTCTTTTTTGGTAAAATATTATCTTCTTGGTTGAAAATTCATCACTTTGGCTTCAAATTTACCTATTTTGTTGAAAATTCATCTTTTATGTTAGAGTTCAACTGTATTTGATTGAAAATGAAATTCTTTTTTGATTGAAATTTCAACTATTATCTTTTTCATTGAGAATTCATAATTTTTGGTTGAAAGTTGCACTACAGTGTTAAAGATGTTTTTTTTTGGGTTAAACATTCATTTTTTAAAACAAAAATTTAACCATTCCATTTTTGGTTTAAAAGTTATATTGTTAGTTAAAGATTCAACTATTTGGTTGGATATTTCTCTTTTTCATTTGAAAATTCATATATTTTGTTGAAGATATGTCTGTTTCGGTTGAAAATTTATCCTTTTTAGTTGAAAATTCATGCATTTTGTTCAAAATTCAATTTCTACTAAAAAATTTTCTGTTGGTCTTAGAATATTGTAAATCTTTCAGAAGTGGAAATCGTAACTAGGTAAAACTAGAGAAACATTTGTAGAAATAAATAATTAATTTTCTGCGCCAAAAGATTGATAGCCCAAAATAGGAAAGCTGAAATTTTTCTTTCACACGGAAATTCAAAATTTTCTAAAACATTCCTTGTTTTAGAATTATTACATGGGTCATGACTAACCTACGACTTTCATTGAAAAGTGTGACAACTATCACTCTAAAGTTATGAATAAAGTTTTGTAAAAATTAAATTTGGATATACATTTCTAAAATACAAAAGTAACGATAACGATAACTAGTTACTTTTTTGGTGATGTAGCGGTAACTATAACTAGTCCCTTTTAAAAAGTAACTTACCCATCACTGACTTCATTTATACTATCATTGCTGGCGGTAGTCAGCGAGAGGTGAGGGGTCTCCCCGACTCTCGCACCGCGAAAGCAATACTATCAAAAAA
>JAUMHM010082130.1:0-13615 GCA_032362435.1 Melikaiella ostensackeni
TTTTATTTTTAAATATGGGACAAAAAATATCGATTTCAGGACTGGCTTTGTCACGTGACCCATGTATAACATGGCCTTAAATACTGCATTTCGTGGACTATTTTAATCTATAATGTGATTTATCTCGAAATAGAGATTAGATACATCAAAATGTTGTCCACAAAAGTTGTAGGGGGCAAAGGGGGTCACACGAAGGTGCCAATGACGTTGACCTTGAATGCGATTTTCAAGGTCATTCAAAGGTCAAAGTGACCTTTTTAAATGGAAACCGTTATTTTGACCCCGGATTTGAAAAGACGGGAAATTATCATTTCGTAAAGATCATAACAAGGTCAAACGAAGGTCAAATATTCAAAAATGGCTGAATTCAGTTGTGGTTTTGAAAACTTTCTATTTTCAGCACTACCCAGGAACAATGACGTGGACGTAACAGGTTTATGTTCCCTTTGGGGTGCTAGATCAAAGTGAGTCCCCTTGCCTCTCATTATTCGGGGTGCTTGATTAAAGTGAGTCCCCTTGTCCCTCACTATTCAGTCCATTTGATTAAAAGGCTCAAATCATTATTCAACCATTTTCGACGTCTGCGTCTATTATTCCAATGTCTGGATTTAGATCATTCACACTAGCATTGAGAACATTCCTCAGTACTTGAAGGAAGGAATATCGAACATTTTGTTCATGTCTTGCAAAAGTTAAATGTCATATAGTAGATACTACATGTGAGCATGATCCCAATGTTCTGGCCCCTGCTTTGCAAGTACAGTAGTAGCCTAGTATGAGTCCATCTTGGTTAACCCAATCAGAAATTGGTATAAAAAGGCTTCTTGGTCAGGACGTTATCCAAATTATAATTCTCATTATTTATATTGTCAAAAAGTTGGTTCAATTTAAGGTCTTCTTGGCAGGTGTGTAAAATTGTGTGATATCAAATTACGGAAAGAAAGCTTAGATCAGCCAAAAGTAACTATAGTACAAAATAATTACCAACTTCAATTAATTAATAACATCATCAAAGAAAGAATTCATGAAATATATAACAGTTCCTCTAAAATTAAAAAATGGATTGAAACTGACAAAAAACTGACCTTAATGTCTCTGTACCTTATGTTGAAGGTCTTTCTGTACGTCTTGGGTGTACTTCAAAAAAATACAATATCAATGTTTATTTTACGAACAACTACACACTTAATAGATTTTCTTCTTTAAGAAACAGAGATAAAGATAGTAAAGAAAATTTATATGGTTTAGTATATCTTATTGAATGTGAATGCTGTAATAAAGATTATATTGGTGAAACTGGCAGGAGCCTAAGCTCGTATTGATTATTTCGATTTTGAACTTAAAGGTATTAAAATTTTAGCTCGAGAAAACAATACTCATAAGAGAAGAATCATTAAGCTCATTTTCGTAAACAAATATTCTAAGATTTTCATTAGTTGACAAAATGAAATGTTAAATATTACCAAAATTTATCGAAGCATTTCATAACAGTTCCGTCTATAAACGTTATACAATGACTCAATCAATTTCCAATCTTTGACTTTACCTCAATTTTGGCGCGCTTCATTCATTAAGGATCCCATTTTAGTATCCGCCTTCCTTAATTTCTCATGTAAAATTGACTTTATTTCTAATGTATTCGTTAATCTATGTTTGTCCTTCCAAAATACGATACTTCGTTTTAGTTTTAGAATGTAGTGAAATTTATAATATTGAAGCCCCTTAAAATTTGAGGTTTCAATTCAATGCTTATAATGTATATTCTCAACTGAATTTCAATCTTGTTATTTACAATAATTACTATTTTATTTTAAACTTTGTTATGAAAAAGACTAATTTTTGGTTTACTCCAAAAGTCATGTCTCTTATACAATAGTACAAATTGAAATGTTTTGGGATTTCTCAATATTACTACAGGTAAAAAAAATCTTATGCAATTCTCTTAATTATAATGCTCAATTTTGTACCAGTTTGTAATTTTCAATTACTCAAATTCGACTTAGGTTATGATTACCTTTGAAGAAGACCTGCAATGAAAGTTCTAAACGTAAGTTGGTTTTTAAAATTGACAAATAAGGATATGATTCATTGGCATCTGAATCCACTGCTTCTTTATTGGACCGTATGACCAAATTAATTAATTCCTTGGGAGAATAACTTCGTTATCCATTCTTTCATATTTGAACTTGCGGGTATAATGCAGAAGGTAGTCATTATTGGATCGCTCCGTATCATCAGAATACACAAGTGCATCACACTATAATCAAATATCGTTCTACCTCCTCTACTCCATCACTTATCTTTCTATTCACCCTCCCACTCTTCCCAACACATCCGATTTCGATTTCAGTGTAAAAATTCGAAATTTTGAAAATAGCTGATCCAATATGACGGCCGTGATTCTAGTATTTGGTTTGAGGAGCGAAATTGCCCAGATAACCATCCTTCTTTAGGCTTTCGTGTTCAAGATATAATGTTATAAGCAACAGGCTCGATTACACTCTGAAGAAAGATTCATTGATTCAAAGTGAATTTCTCTGAATCAAATGAAAATATTCATTGACTCACAGTCAAAGAAAAGCTCCTTCGATTCATGGAAATAGTTTTTGGCTCCAATGAAATTTTTTTTAAATTTCAAATGAGTTTCTTAATTTTCAAGTTATGTTTGGTTAAATGAAAAAAATTATGTTAAAGAAACAGTTTCTTTGATTCAAGGCGCATATTTTTCTGAGTGTACGAATCATTGAAAATAGGTGCGATTTGGCAACTGTTTGAATAATTTTCATAAACAAGTTCACAGCTTAACTATTTTCCAATGAATGGCCTAAAAGTTTAGGATTTCATAGAAAATTCTTATAATCTCATATCAGCGTCTGTTTGTATTACTTTACGTACAAAAAAAAATTTTTTTCATTCTCATCACGCGCATTGCGCTCGGTGTTATATGTTTTTTATGTACAAATTACTAATATTGTTTTTTATTTCAAATGAAAAAGGAAATTTATTTACTCAAGGCTCTATCGACCTTGAGGAATACATTCTCATCATTATATTCGCGCTGGATTTTCCGCGCTCACCGTATAATATATAAAAATAAATAGTTGAAAAGACGATTAAAAAATTATCTTAATGATTTACGATTGGTCTTATAAAGAAATGTTCAACGGAAAATTTATTTGACTTTTGAAAAGCACAAATTCTACTCTTCTGACTTCTTTTATCTCGCGTCGTTGGGCTCAAAAATAACCATTAAAATATTCCAATATCATTTCCTGAACTCAAAAAAACTATGCCTCCTACCAGAAAATGTTTAATAGACAGCTTATGGGTCTTCGTAGAAGCAACAATTTTGATATCCTAACTTTTTTTTGTATCTCGCGTTATTTGGCTCAAAATTTGAATTTTCGATTTTTAAGAAAATTCAAAAAGTTGTTATGACAATCTAGTAGGGCTTTCAAAAAGCAACGTTTTTCTTTCCTTGACTTTTTTGTCATATCGTGCATCGTTTGGCTTAAAGTCAGTCGTACATATAATTTTAAAATCTTGAAAAAAATGGTCTAAAAAATTTTGAAAATGCTCTAACTTTTTGAATTTTTATACAAAATGGCTCGCTTACAAACTTGACCTTCAGGTCAAGCTTATCTCTTAATACGATTTTTATTGGAGACGGCTCAAATTGAAATTTTTGGCATGTGGAATTAAATTTGAGAAAATTTCTTATGTTATATTCTCAATTTTTAAGATGAAATATGCAATAAAAAACCTGCAAAAAAATTTGATGGAAATTTTTTTTTTTAACTTTTGAATATGTCTATATAATGATAGAAAGGTTTTATATTCGTATTCAGCAAACATGAGCTTACACTCTTGATTCCAGTAGTACGGTAATCATTTTTCTGTGGTTCTGTGTTCCTGTGGTATTCCATTAGTCTCCTTCTGCTTCAAACCGTTCTCAATCCAAGTGATTGGTAATAATTCTTACTTCCATCGCGTGTTCAGGACTTCAGCTCGTATTATCTTATAAGTAGGAAGCAAGCGTTTCTTTTTGTCACCATGATTTTACATTATCATTTTCTATTCAACTATGTACATGCTCTGTACCAAATTTTTTATTGAAAATGTATATTTGTTAATAACTGGTAATTAATATCAGTCTTATATATCATCTTTTATACTGCTGGAATAATTTCTCAAGTTATATGAACTCTAAGGTTGAAAAATTGATTGTTTTTTGCCTAAAAGCCCATTTAAAAAAAATACAATCTTTGGATGAATTGAGAAATAAGAAAGGATGATTATTAAAAGGTCATCAAGAACCCAATTTTTTTTCATTATCACGCGCCCTCTAAACTTATTCCATTTGGTGCAAATAATCAATGCGTATTTATGTTTAAAGGGCTCACCAATCACAAATACATTCCTTAATCTTTTAGTTTAATATTTTCATCCCAAACCACGCAGCTGTTCTTTTTTCTCAGAAGAATCGATTAATTTCAGGATTTACACATCGCTCTAGTATATATCTTTTGAGGATAGTGAATATGCTCTTTGACTCATCGAACCCATATATTTCTCTGATTACATAGTATATTTTTCTCATAGTAAAACATTTTTTCGCTGTGAAGTCGTACAGAAATGCTAAAAGAATGTAATTAAGAGCCAGATACTAACCATAATACAATGTATTTTAGATGTAATTACAATTGATTGTAACGTTTTGATCCGACTTTCGAACACAAGCGACATTACATATTTTAGTTGTATATTTTATTTCTGTAAGCTGAATTAGTGATGTTCTCCTCTTATTGCTTGACTGTATGCTTGATGGTACGTTAGACGAATTCCTTGAGCACTTGCTGTAGAGTTTCCATGAATGCTTAGATGATGGTTTGCTTGCTCGATTGCTTGAAGGTATGCGTACTGGCTTGCTTGATAGTGAGCTTTTTGGCTTGCTTGATAGATTGCTCCTTGGTCTGCATGTGGGTTAGCATGGAGGTTTGCTTGATGGATATCTCTGTGTTTATCAGCAACTTGATCAGCTGCACGAATAAATGCCATACGAGTATTAACGTCCCGTCGCGGGTTAACACCCAATCGTATCAGTTCTTTTTCGCTCAGGCTCACAAACTTGTTGCGATCCATATCAAACACAGTATTAGTTTCACCAAACAAATTAGATAGTGGTTTTATGAGATGAAAGTGCTTCCATCCAATGATGACATTGGCCCTTGCTACTAAATATATATTTGGTTTGAATCCAACCATATCGCCATTAACGTATCTTCGTAAACTGATTAACTGTGGATGAACTTCATATTTAAAAGACCTAAGAGGAGGAAAGACGTCACCCTCGGAATCTGGAAACAATTCCTTCAACTGCTGTGAAATTGATTCTGTAAAAGGAAACAGAAACTTGTAATTTCAATAAATGATTACTATGAAGTATTATTTATAGAACGTATCAATAAGGAAACTTATGCAAAATATTTGGCTATCATGAGGTATATCCGTCTCTATCTAAACAATCTCTTTGAATTAATTTAGTAAAATTACACTAATTCAATTTCAGAAAAGTCAGTGTCTTACGATTGATAGAAAAATACTTATTAGATTAGTGTAAATATTTACTGATTCGAAAGTGGAAGACTACTAAATGCTTGGCCAAAACATAAGAAATTATTTAGGGCTGCATATATTAACTAAAGTGGCATAAAGTGTTAAGCTCTTTCAAATGAGAGTACAATTCTTTATTTTAGTTTTGTTTTGTCAGAGAGTGAAGTAACCTGCTAGCATCGATAGACAGCTTATATTATTTTTCTCTGAGTGAGGAGTAAAAAAGTTTTATGTATTCATAAAAGAGTCATATTCAAGAATAATGACTTACATGCTTTTAGTACCATCTTAAACTGTACCTGAACTACTTCGACTACTATGTAAAATTTATATTAACCTTATTACATTAAAACATATCCTTTGTGGAGTTTCGTGACTGCGTCGTTCGCTACGCTATTTTCGCTCGACTCGTTCAACCCTCTCACTTCGCTCGCTATTTTGTTTCACTTGCTGTTCTCGCTTCGCTCGCTACTCTCACAATTTGAGAGCCGCTTGCTTTTTCGCTAATCGATACTTGATGGAGATTAAATAAATTCAAGGTGTAAACGAGTGCAGAATTACATTTTTTTCACACACATTCGACTGTGATCATCGGTAACCGTTACTGCAAATATAAGCGCTGCAGTACTTTTTTTATGAGAGGACCATATGACTGGGACAGAAAGTAAACTATTGAAAAATCAACTGATATTACTTCTATATTGAGTGTAATCAATAAAAAAGGTTATCTGAATTGATGATTGATATTTTGAATGAACTAAAACGGTAAGAATAACGAATTTATCGGTTAACACCGCTGTTAGAGTATCAAGACCACCAAGATTCACGAAGGAACACGAAGGCCAATTGCTTTACACTGATAAATTCGCGATTTGCATGAATTGAAAATAATAATTAAGAACGTCTTTAGGATTTCGAATGTGTGGCCAAAATCTGTGAAAGTCTAAGAGTGTGATTTTCACAGAAGTTGCAGCTTCTTTAAAATACACTAAAGAATTCTGTGGTACGGAGCATAAATGAATAATGCTCGCAAAACTATATGTGCAAGTGACAATGGAAGTACACTAATTTCTGTAACAGGTCAGTCTGCAATATGTTATTCCGAGAATTTCGTTCGATGACCAGGGGATGAAGGGATAAAGAGAGCGTGACTCTGAAGCCAGCAAACTCATCCAGTACCGCATTAACAGAGCGGGCTGTATCTCAAGCGCATAATTTCGTCAGTTCGCAGGGTCCGCACTTCGCTTCATTCGCTTTCATTGTTTACGTTATGTGTTACAAAAATGTTACAGGAAAACAAGAGGCAGCGTTTATCCTTCAAAACAAACAATCATTTAAAGAAGTTTGATCAATATTTTTTACTGCGGAAGAAAATCACATAGAAATGGTTCAAACGGCTCTGATTGTGCACATTGGAGTCGGTCGGCTATATAATGTGAAGTGGCCGATTTTTTACAACGCACTTTGCTATTTTATTCAGCTTAATTTACCGCGAACTGTTTCTTTCCGTCACGGAGCACGACACTCCAGGGGCATATATTAGGTTAATTCTAAGAATTTGAGGGCTCATTGCGTTTTTCTTTATTTTTGTTCATGACCTTGCCTCGGCTTCATACTCAACGAGGGACAACGGAAGATTTTAAAACTTTAGGAACGCCTAGAGAATTGGGATTCGTCTGCTGTCGCCTTCGACCTAAGAATCGAGATTCTCGTGTTGAATCTGGTTCCCGCCTTTTCGACTGCTGTCTCTAATAGTCGCGGAACCTGGCTGGAAACCGTGGATGCCTCCAGAGCCAGGGACGACCGCGCACCATATTCCTTAGGCTTTGCGTATGAACTTAGTCGCCTTGGAGCGATACCATTGCTCCCCATCAGTAACCTTTCATGAAGGAAAAAGTCTTTTCACATCCTTTTAGAGGGCCCTCGACGCCAAGACACTGGCCGAGATCACAGCCCATTCAAGATTTTTATGATATGGATGAGAATTAGGTCTGGCTGTCCTAGATTTGTTGCGGTGAGTTGCCAATGCGGACAAATCTCGTTCCAGAAAAGACGAGAGCTTCCTCATACTGGAAATGCTATCGGATTTTCTCTGCCGATTGGTCTTTGCTTTGATTACAGAGTATTTCGAAGCCGTTCCTGCACTTTCTTTCGTTTTGGCGGCACGTCAGGGAGCGAGTCAAGCGGAGCACCACTAACCACAGACCGGCGCCGAGCAAGCAGCCAATCAGCGCCGACCGGTGGAAACTCCCCTCCAAGCAGGAGAGACGACGCGCTTGGTAGCCAACACGCCACGTTCTCTTTCGTTCAGCAGCCCCGTGCCGGAAAGATCCAGTCGCGCTTTCTTGTCGATAGACGCTATAAATTCTACTTGATCATTGCAGTTTTCTTCGTTTGAAGTTAGTCACAAGTACAATCAGTGGGAATTGTCACACAGAGCGGAGGTAAAGTCACCCCAGACTCACATTTGTGAGTATTTGTTATTCGCCCAAGTTCCCCGTGTTCGGGCCATTAAAATGTTGAGTCGGCTGTTTCGCTGAGAAATTTTCGGCAGAACACGTGGGGTTTGTCGCGAGCCTCCAAGGCTAATTTTATTTCGTTTGTGGAATTTCTTATGTCGTGGAAGAATCAATTTCGTTTCCCTCCCATCTAGCAAATTGTTCCCGTTTCTCGATATCGATTCAATCGATTACTCGTTTTCTCAAATAGACTCCCGGCAGTAGAATTATTTACGATTCTCATAAATTAATTTGAGCGGCTATTCAATGTTAGTTGGTTATTATTTTGATTCATTCGCCCTTGGAATGTCGGCTGGACGAGTGAGCCCAGCTTAGGTTAGAATTGTCATTGTAGAAAATAACTTATTTTTGTGAACTGAGAATTATAGTAGAATAATGGCACTAAGTAACTGAATTTCATATCGCTTGACTATTTGTAATTTTCCCGTTATGATTCCCCCCAACTGCTACCGACCAATGTAACTTGCTATCTACCCTCCCCCTTTTATTTCCCCCTATTTTCTTTCCTGTGAATACTAAATAAACCATGTACGCCATATTACTACGTGAATACTTGTGTCAGATCATTTACGAGTAAGAATTTGAACCCTAAAGGATTCCTCCTGTCTGGCTGACCCATCCCCTCTTACTTTTTCTCATCGGAGGGTTGAGCATTGTCGAGCAAAGTTCACTCACCTTCCTGAGTCCAGTTTCAGTTTAGTTGATTTTTGAGGTACCGATGGCGCATGCGCGCCTGGCGCCCAACCCCCTTTGGAAAGACACGGTTGTCTTTGCTTAAATTATTTCGGAACGTGGGTGAGAAATAAAATGAAATAACGGTGAGGTAAAATTTACCGTTACACAGTATAAAGAAAATTAGAGCCGGTAGTAATTCGGCTAAAAGTAATTCTTGCTTTATGTATATATTTTTTTCCTTCAATAATATGCAGCTGAACTCAAAGAATGTGTGAAAAATGCTAGTTATCCCAGAATTCGGGACGACTAGACAAAATCGCAAGATTTGCTACTTGTCCCGAATTTCGGTATGATGAGACATTTCGTTTTTATGTACTTGTGTACGTAATTAACGACATTGTACAATATATAATGCTTTTTTCAAATACTGTCTACTTTTGAAGCAGTGGCGTAAATACTTTATAACGAAACCCCGCATTGCGGGGCGGCCTCCTCCTGTGAGGGGCTACTTTAGTCCAGACGCCATACCCAGTCTTGTCGGATCGAAGATGTCGCTGCAATGTTTTTAATGATTCTTATGCAGAATGATATCCTGATTCCGAATTCTACGCATTCTTATGCGTAATACTAAAATGACGTCAATAAAAGACCGATATGTCTAACATACATCACGAAAAAATATGTACGAGGTGTGTTCAGAAAATAACGGGAATTTTTAAATTTCGCGGGTTTGGAGAGTCCTATTGTCATAATATTTTTACATTCTCGTCTGAGAAGGTATTAGATTTGTGTAAAATTTGACTTTCCCTCGTTTTTGTCAAATGTCTACGTTTTGAGAACCTCTGAACACGAAAAACAGGTTTTTACGAATGTGTCTGTCTGTATGTCTGTCTGTCTGTCTGAGCACGATAACTTCCGAAAGAATGAATCTATTGGATTGGCCTTTGGTACACTCTTTGAGTATCGAAAATTGAAGGTCAAGTTCGTTAGCCAGACATTTTGGATAAAAATTCAAAAAGTTAAAGCATTTTAAAAATTTTTGAGACCATTTTTTTCAAGATTTGAAAATTATCTTTACGGCTATTTGTAGTACATAAAAAATCGAACAATTTATCCCAATGACTATGATTATGATTCAAATTTACCGCCAACAAACCACTAATTAAACATTTCTCGTATTTCTCTCGCAGATATTTAACTCAAAACGAGGCGACTCTTTACAATTCAGTGTACGTCCTCCCCCAAGCGATGTCCGAAAATTCGAGGCTCATTTTTGATTCGCGCGCGCATTGTCGTTTGGTCTCCAATACTGTCTCATAAAATTCTGTTTCCACTTGAAATTACTTCGATTGAATGGAAATTCTTCAGTTTGGATTAAAATTTCAAATTCTCATCATGAAGTTGAGCTTCTTATAAAGTTTCTTTTTTTTTATCTACGGAAATATATGTTACATATGTAAAAAATTATAAGAATGTTTAAAAAATAAATCGACGCAGTCATTTTTACTGTTCACAATTAAAGAATTTACAATTGCAAATGTATAAAATTGAATAATTTTCGATTTCAAATGTTCAAAATTGAATAATTTTTTATTTTAAATCTTCAAAATCGAATTATTCCAAAAAAAGCATTCTAAATTACATTATTTTAAACTATAAACATTCTGAATTAATGAACCATCAATTGTAAATCTTCAAAATTAAATAATTTTCAATTTTAAATCTTAAAAATTGAACTATTCCAAAAAAATAATTCAAAATTTGTAACTGAAGACTTTTTAATTTTGAAAATTTACAATTAAAAATTTTGTAATTTTGATGCTTTACATTTGAAATTTTTTCAATTTGGAAGATTTAGAATTAAAAACTCTTGATTTTTGATCCTGAACGTCAGCAAAATTTAAGATTATTTTATTTATACATGTTTAAAATTCAAGAGTTCTCAATTGTAAAATAATCTTAAAAATTAAACTATACCAAAAAAAAGAAACATTTAAAATTACATCATTTCAAATTATACACATTCAACATTGAGAAATATTCAATTGCAAATCTTTAAGATAGACCTGTTTTTAAAAAATGATCAAAATTTCGTGATTTTAAACTATAAACATTACGAATTAGTGAATCATCAATTGTAAATCTTCAAAATTGAACTGTTTTTAAGAAATTATTCAAAATGACATCATTTCAAACTATAATTATTCCAAATTAATGAAGCTTCAATTGTAAATCTTAAAAATTGAATAATTTTCAATTGCATTCCAAAAAAAGTATACTATAAAATATAATTAATAATAATCATAAATTGAGATAAATATTAAAATAGCTACATCGGCTTTCATACAATTTTAATTTTAATTTTAATCGGCTCTTAATATTTAATGGGTAAAGTACAAAATGATGTGAATTTTAAATGATTTTTAAAAAAAAAAACTAATTGAAAAAACGTATAACGTTATCATCATTATTATAACGGTAACAAAAGTTATATAATTTAAAAAAAAAACTAGTCCAAAGAAAGCATTCTAAATTACTTTATTTAAAACTATAAACATTCCGAATTAATGAATCATCAATTGTAAATCTTCAAAATTGAATATTTTTCAATTTTAAATCTTCAAAGTTGTACTATTACAAAAGATGCATTCAAAATTTGCATCATTTTGTACTTTACCCATTAAATATTGAGGAGCCGATTGAAATTGTAATTTAAATGTTATGAAAGCCGATGTAGCTATTTTAATATTTATTTAGCAATTAAAAGAATAAAGACATTATAAGCGCGCATAACGCATTATTTTTGCTAGTGTAGATAGTAATAAACAAATAAAAATCGAGATTCGCGTCAGATTGATGACGCCGATGACACTAATGAGACTTTGGTTAGAATTTAATTTTCAAAGAAGCGGAATTTGTATTCTTCCTAGGGAGAATTAAGTTAGCCGCTTTCCTGAAAGTTATATAGCGCAAACGTAGATATATAAAGTCCACCTTACGAACCGAGGGAAACGACGTAGGCAACACCCGCTATCGATTAGTCGCGTGGCAGCCTGTAGTGTCATGGAAGATCTCCTGCTGCAGATCATCAGGGAGGCTCAAAATGCGAAACTACAAAATTTACGAAAAGCGGCGCAAGAAGCCTCCGGTAAATATAACACTAATTAACCCCTCTTTGATTTTTCATAAAAATTTTAACGAAACAATACAAAAATACTCTGATATTTCAGAATTTATGGACAAGCAGCAAGGACTGCTTCGAGATCCCCCCCATGAATTGCGGGCAAAGTGTTTGCGTGCTATTCAACTCGCCCTCGAAACAAAAAGGAGCAAATTTGTTGCCTTCGGCCTTTCTGGTCTACATGTATGTAATAATTAATTTATATATTTTTTTACAGTTTATCAAATAACGAAAATTTGTGAAATTATGGATAGACATACATCTTGCACCCCTTCATATATTTCATAGCGTTGTACTATTGAAATTTTGTAGGGCAACCTTCAAAATTTTACAGTTTCATTTGTTTTTGAATGTATTTTCTATTTTAGTTTAGAAGCAGATCGCATGTGTATCAATTTTAAGTTTGTTAATATGTACTTAAAGATATGTACATCAATATGTGACAGATATTATAATTTGAAAATAATGTATGGAAGGTTTCTAAAAGGAGATTATTTTGACTTAAAAAAAAAATTAGCGAAAATTTAGGGTATGAAAAATAGTTGGTAAAGTTTTATCACTTATGTACTTCCGCGAGTGATAAGTGGCGACTGATATTAAGAATTTTAATTGCCAATTGTAATTCTGAAACAAATGTAGGATACATTACTGAGGAATTTTTATTTGTAAGAAAAAGAATGTTATTTTAAGAATATGGTCGATAGGGGTAAGTGTAATAACGGGATTAGTGTGATAAGAGGGAATTTGGGATGAGAAACAAATTAGTTATTTACTTTTTTTGTTCCAACATGAACATTATATCTCTTATTATTTGTAGAAAAAATATGGCTGGCACTAGTTATTGCTTTAATCAATTATTTTTAAAGAAACTGAGATGCGTTTAGAAAACTCGAATTCGTAATTGTGTCGTCTGGTCTTTTAATTTGAATTTTTCCTACATAAAGCACCTTTTGTTGATTTTTTTTTAAGAATGAAGGAAGATGTTACATTTTTCTTGAATATCCATTGTTTTTTTTGTTGAAATTTTTACATTTTTATTATTTTGAATGATAAATTATGACAGGGTAATTCGAAATCAGTTACAGCAAGTGTGATAACTGTTTTCTGTTTTTCTTTTTCATTGTAAAATACGAAAATCTGTCAACGGTTCAACGTTGTAGTTGCACAGGTTAATATGAACCTCATTTTTGCAATAAAAATGTATGTAAATAATAATTATTGGTATATGAAATTTCAATACATACATTTACACAATCTTGTAAAATTTGGATTTTAGTCTTTTTTTTACACGTATCACTCTCACCCACAGTAATGAAAAATCTGAATTTGTTGACGCACTACAAAAGAAAATTAAAAAGATTTTTTCATGTAAGTTTTTGTTGATTAAAGAAGGGGATGATTAAAAGTAGAAAGTCCAAACATATCTCTGGCAAAATTTGAAACAAGAATCTTCTCAAATATTTGAAATATCATTAATCGAAGAATAAGTTTGTAATTTCGTATCACACTTGCCCCTATCAACCCTAATTTTTTTTTAAATAGTTGATGTCACCAAAAACGTGTACAATGCAAAAAATTCCACCAAGTAAAAAGTTATTAATAAAAATAACATAGTGAGTGTAGTAAA
>JAUMHM010082180.1:0-13613 GCA_032362435.1 Melikaiella ostensackeni
GTCATTTGAAGTCACGTGAATTCTTATGAAGTCATTTGAAGTCACGTGAAGTCACTTGAATTCTCCTGAAGTCACGTAAAGTCACTTGAAATCTCCTGAAATTTCTGTAGTAATTTGAATTCACATGAAGTCACGCAAAGTCACTTGAATTCTTCTGAAGTCATTTGAAGTCACGTGAATTCTTCTGAAGTCATTTGAAGTCACGTGAATTCACATGCAGTCATATGAAGTCACGTGAAGTCACTTGAATTCGCCTGAAGTCACGTAAAGTCACTTGAAATCTCCTGAAATTTCTGGAGTAATTTGAATTCACATGAAGTCACGCAAAGTCACTTGAATTCTTCTGAAGTCATTTGAAGTCACGTGAATTCTTATGAAGTCATTTGAAGTCACGTGAAGTCACTTGAATTCTCCTGAAGTCACGTAAAGTCACTTGAAATCTCCTGAAATTTCTGTAGTAATTTGAATTCACATGAAGTCACGCAAAGTCACTTGAATTCTTCTGAAGTCATTTGAAGTCACGTGAATTCTTCTGAAGTCATTCGAAGGCACGTGAATTTACATAAAGTCACGTGAATTCACATGCAGTCACATGAATTCACATGAAGTCACGTGAAGTCACTTGAATTCTCCTGAAGTCACTTGAATTTTCCTGAAATCACTTGAAATCTCCTGAAGTCAGTGAAATCTTCTGAAGTCATTAAAATATCCTGAAGTCTCTTGAATTCAGAAGTGAGTTTTTCTTATGGGGTTACATTAAAGATCACTCTTATTCCGAAAATCCAACAACAACAAAAGAATTGATGAAAGCTATCAGAAAAACTGTAAATAGCATTTCAGATGAAATATTAAGTAAAGTTTTGTAAGCAATTTGAGGCATATTGATACCTGCATGCATTTCAAAATAATTGCCAATTAGTTTCCGCAACTTCCTGTGGGACACCCTGTATATTAAAAAGTTGGTCAAACAACCACCATAGAGTCCCCCTGGGAGCGACCGCCATCCAGGAAAATGACACTGGCTCCCAGTAGAACCGCGGTAAATTTCATCTATAGCCACGCCTAAGAACCGTAAGATGAGTGACCACATGGTACGATGGAATCACAATGAAAGACCAGCGAAACCCTCGTGTCTTGCGTCGTTCAGGATAGCTGTAAAGATCTTATATAGCGTGCTCAGACAAGTTCTTCGCCTGTAGTTCCTTGGGTTGGACAAGTCGCCATTCTTCGGTAGAAGTACAGTGCGTCCGAACACTAGCCACTGCGGAATGGAACTTCTTCCACCAGAAGTTCTTGATATGACCTGGTTCGACAGCGGAGAATTTCTTCGTGCCCCGCAGTGGTTTCTTCACCTTTTCGGCAGTGATTGGTGGGTATTCCTCCTCGGACGTTATGAGGATGTCGCAGAACTCCTTGAAACGGATGATGTTCTCAGTGTCTTTATTCAATAGATGCCGAACTTCGTAAATCTCCCTCCAAAAAGTGTCGACCTCCTCGGACTTGGGCGGATTTTTGACCGAAACACGGGGATCGTTGAATAGGCGCGATGGGTCAGCGAGAAACTGTTGATTCTCCCTGACCCATCCTTCACTCTTCTGTATTTTCATCCTTGCGTCAAAAAACACCTTATTTTGTCAACAATGTGCTGCTTGATGCTAAAGCTCTCGCCACATCATGAACTGAACAAGTGATGGTCCAGAGGTCGGAGTTCTCCGAGAGAACCTCAAGAACGGCGGCATTCATTGCAGCCAGATCTTGGGATTTAGGAGGAACCTTGAGGTTAATGTTCCTCCTTGTCCTGAAACTGTCATCATTTCTCAGGGGATGCTTGTTTTCTGCGGGAGCTCTTAATGTCACTTCCTCTTCTTCCTCTGCGGATTGTTCTTACAGCGGTTTAGGAAGACTTCCGCGCAAGTATCGATCTGTCCACTTAATACGTCCGTCGCCTCGCCGGTCCGTCATCGTGTTTCCATTAAAAATATTTTCAACACGCCGATCTCTAGGACGATTGGCACGGTTTACCGACCCATTGTCGAGTGCTCTGCGCGTTTGATCGTTTTAAACCACATTCACAACTGCGTTTGGTGTTGTCATAGTTGTTCCCACGAGCAGCTAGAGAAAAGATCCGTCCACATTAGCAGAGCCCCGCATGCAAGGGTAAGATCCTAATAATCTAGGAGGTGACCTGATGTCCTAGAGACACCGTGTAGAACACCATTCTCTGGTGCCATGCAGCCTTCAGCACGGTTGTTCACGCCTTGGCTTGGAGATTTTTCCTTCGGAAACTTCCCTAGACAAATGTCCGCAAATGCTTATTAAGTTTTGTAACCCTATTTAGCAGAAACACTCGGTACAGGGACCCTCTGTCCGAAACTGCGGACGCATCCGGTGGCTGTGTCATAGGCCCTCTTGTTTGATTCCAATGAAAGAAAGAAGAACCATCTTAAGGATACTCTGAGGATCGTTGAGGGGTACACACGAGAAATTGTTATGGGAAGTGGTTTGGACAAGTGTGCCGAGATTCATGTGAAGCAAGGACTACTTCCTGCCGTTCGCGACGACCCTGAGCTCGTGGACAGAAGTGCTATTAGACACACACCTTGGGGGTGGAGAGATCTACCTATACCTAGGCGTGCATGAGAGCCCCATACAGGATATAACATCAGTGAAAGAGGCTCTGAAGCAGATACAAACGTCTCCTTCGACAGATTTAGGCATCCAATCTGTCCACTTTGAACAAGCTATCTGCGACTAATATGCTTGCCGTCCCGGTTTAACTGTATTCGTTTAGGGCGGTTCCATGAACGAAGTACGAGCTCACGGCCCTCCATATCGCCACGCGTAAGATCATGTATATGAAGAAGAGCTTGCATATCAACTCGTCCGTTTCGCGCTTATACATCCCACGCCGTAAAGGCGGGCGCGGACTTCTAAGCCTCCAATGTCTTTATAACCGAATTATCCTTGATACAGCTCACATCGTCGCAAGCGGATGAGATCCTCTCCTGGTAATTGTGAAGGATCACGAGTTAAATGGCAACGGAGCGTTCCTTTACAGAGCCGTGGAACAGGCGGCCGAGACCCTTGGCCTGAATCTTAACATCAAAAATGAGGAAAGTGCATTACACCATCTAGATTCCGAACTTCTAAAAGCACGAGTGAAAAAGGCAGAGGTCAAGAACTTCCGCGAACAGCTCCACGACGAGAAAATGCACGAAAACTCTCACAGAAATGTAAAAGATCAGTCCTTGTCGTTGGAGCTAACATTTGATTTCGTCAAATTATCTGGATTCAATTCAGACACAAAGGGTGCCGAGGCACTTGCGAGATGAATGCAGAGAGCTTTCATTCTTGAGTCGCTCCGTGTCCTGAGAACACACGAGGGTTTCGCCGGCCCTTCGTTATGATTTCGTCGTATCTTGTTTCGTCGTACCTTGTACCACCCACCTCACGCTCGTGAGGCGTGGTCATAGGTGTGATTTACCGCGGTTCTACTAGGAGCCGGTGCCATTTTTGACGAAACTCGCTCCCAGGGGGACTCTGTAATGGTTTTTTGACCAATTTTTCATATATATATATATAATACAGAATAAGTCTACATAAATTTTTCTTATTGTAGCAACGCGTAGGCCATTGTAGTCAGCACTTGCTGAAAGTTGTGAGTCCTGTTCTACGGCAATGGTATTCGTGGTTTTTTGTACATTATAATTACCCTAATTAAATTTTTCAATACGCCTATGGTAATCTCGTCTTTTTACATTCCAACGACCAAGCTGATCGCTAAATTTCTTGACTTAGTGGTCTCAAATCCTTTTATACGCAGGAACAACTTTCAAGACCATATATAATAAAAATATTTATTACATCAATAAAATTATTGATAAACAATAAAAAGTAAGTTGTTAATGAATTATTTATTTATTCACATTTCCTTTACTTATAATTAGTGCCTGAATTTATTTAATATGATTTCAGAACTAGTGTAAATGCAGGGTTTCAAGAGTTTTCACAAATTTTTTCACTTTGACCGGCTATTTTTCGAAAAATATGGGTCTTATGAAGAAAATGAATAGAACCTTTTTTGTGGGGAATTTCATGTGTCTCAATTTCTTTATATGCGGTGTTTGCAAAAAAAGCATAAATAAAAGAGTTATTTTATTAAAAATAAAAACAATCGAAATTTCAACACCTAAATTCTGTTATTTTTGTTGCATTTTAAAACGGAAAGAAATTATTGAAAGTATCAGATAATATTTTTAACCGATGGTTTGTTGTCAAACTTATTTATCGAACTTTAGTATATTAACGTTTTTATACACAATCATTCAATATAAACAACTAGTATTGAAGTTTTAATAAAAATTGTAATTTGGGGCGGAATGAGCCTGGTTCATGCGGCGAGATGAGACGCTCCTTTTTCTGCTTGTCATTGAGCGTTCCTAGCCTGCAATTGGTTTTGTTTACAATTTTTATTTTCGGAGTTGTTTTTTTAGCATATTTAAGACGAAATTTTCATTTTCATTGACACTGGCAGGTTTTAATAAGGACATTTATTGAAAAATATATGTTAATGATTCTGATTCAGTTACTTGAAATTAGAAAAAATAAAATATATGAGGAAAATTTTTACTAAATTGATCATTATTTGCATTAATACTTTCAAATATTTATAATGCCCTTTCCCTATGTAATAAGACTTATTTATACCTTGAAAAATGATTTGTTGAACATTTTTCAGAACATGAAGTGTACAAAGAACACGCAAAATAATCTTCTATTGACAAAAAATAAAAAATAATTAACGTGTCTCATCTTGCCTCAATATGTGTATCGTCTCGCCCCAGAGCAAGAGACAACGTGGCGTGGAACTGGAATAAAGAGAGAAAAGAGCTGAGAATAGAGGGAACAAGACTACAGAGAAGGGGAGAGACAGGTATTGAGAGGAAGAGGAAGCGTGGTTTTCGTTGGAGAAGAGAGACTAAGGTTAGGAATGAAAAGGGGGAAAGACAAGAAAAGAGGAGTGAGTGTGGCTTTTTGGAATGTGTCAGGGTTACAAAACAAGAATAAAAGGTTCTGGGAAGCTGTCGGAAAGTGGGACGTGGTAATGCTCAGTGAAACGTGAGCGGGTAAAAAATACTGAAGGGCTGGAAACAAATGTTTCCGAAAGAGTACGTGTGGAAAAAGCAAGAAGCAAGAAAAGAATACGAAAGGGGTAGATGGATGGGCGGCAGGGTGTCAGGGGATAGAAGGGAACTGATAGAAGATGAGAGAGCGGACGAGAGAGAAGAAAATGTGGAAGGGGTGATAGTAAGAAGAATAAAGGTAGGAAGAGAGAGGGTAGCTATCGTTTGTGTGTATAGGAGGAGAGGAGAAAAGGAAGAATGGAGAGTGATAAGGAAATGGATGGAGGAAAGGAATGAGGTGTTGGTGTTGACAGGAGAAGGTTTAAATACCTGGACCAGTGGTCAGGGGTGAGGGGGATGTAATGAAGAAAGCGAGACATTTAGGAAAAATTCGAAGCACAGGGAACTGCAGCGGGACTCCGATGCCTGAAGTCTATCGGACCTCTCTTTCTACCACGTGAGATAGACAACGAGGTGCGATCGAATAAGAAACGATCGGTTCGAAATCTCTCTTCCTACCGTCTGAAGTAGATAGAAGGGTTCGATCGTTTCAATAAGATGGAAGTAGCTAATGACATAGGCTCTGAGCACTTTTCGGTGGTAGCTATATTGAAATGTTCAGGATGAAAGCGGCATAAAGGAAAGGAGGAAGGGAATGAAGAAAGGAAAGTGAAGATGGGTAGATGGGGGAAGGAAAATTGAAAGAATTCAAGGAAAGAATGGAGAACGAGGAGGTTAGGGGTTCGGAAGTGGAAGATGTGGATACGCGCCTTGAAAAGTTGAAGAAACTAACAGAAAGGATAAGAGAAGAGGTAAGGTCAAGAGGAGAGGGAGATCGAATAAAGGGGGGATGTTGGGACGCAGAATGTAGGGAGAGTGGAAACAGAATGAAGGAATGTGTGAAAAAGTGGAGAAAAGAGATAGGGAAACAGGAATGTAATAGGAGAAAAAAAGAACACGAAAGACTGTAAAACGAGAACAGGCAGTTGGAGAAGAGTAGGTATATGGAAGAGGTGGAAAAAGCGATAAGGGAAGGGAGGGAACGAGAGGTGATCAAAGGGAAAAGAGGAAGGAAGGGCATTAACAAGGAAATATAGATGGATGAGTGGACCCGGTACTTTGAAAAACTGTTGAGAGAAGTGGAAAATAGCAAGTTAGGAGAATAGAGGAGGGCAATAAAGAAGGAAGAGGATAGAGATAACGGGATAAACAGAGAGGAGAGCAAGAAGGTATTGGAGTATAGGGGAATTTGTGTCGACGGACTACAAAATATATACGGAAATACTCAGGAAGAGATTAGAAAGGGAGGTAGAAGAAAAAGGGATTATTCCACACAATCAGATGGGCTTCATGAAAGTGTTAGGAGCGAAAGACAATATTTACGTACTGAATTACCTAGTGAGTAGGAACATGGAAAGGGAGAAAAGGAATGAGGGAGTGTAGGTACAGGATTGGGGAAGGAGAAAGAAAATTTACAGTCTGCGATTACGAACTGGAATCCTGGGGGCCTCTTTTAGAAAGACATCTGTTTCGTCTCTGGGGAGGAAACACGTAGTGAGAGTATGTATGATAGAATAAAGTGGATGTTGGATGGTAATGGACAAGGAGCAATCTGGACGATGAGGCTGAAAGAAAGGAGAGAAAATAAATGGCAGTAGTATGGAAAGGCCAAAAGGGTAATCCTATGCAAGGATCTGAAAGACAGATTAAATTCACTCACTTATAATGGAAATGGCAAGAGGAAACGAAAGCCCCGAAAGTCACTCGTGGGTATAGTATATAGAGTAATTTTTAGGCTTAAGCGATAGCAAATTCTCCAAAAGAATGAGAGCTTGTGAAAAAGTCTGTGCAACATGTTTTGATACAACTGCTAGTAACAGGTATGTTGTCAATATCACAGTTCAATAAAGCTATTTTTATCACACCTCCATCATAAATGCAATTTCAGCGCCTGCAAACGATACCTGAAACAGTATTTATAGGCCTTTATACGGTTTACTTAGGGTCCTAGGCTTATAAAGTAATGATGTACTGTGATTTGATTGGCTAGCGATAAGCCGCAGCACACTTTATCAAACGCTGAGCGATTAACATTCTCGCCGCACCATGGCTTTGACACGGATTTTGTAAAAAAGATGTCTTTTCAGAGCAACTCAGATTGACAGTGTCTAGTATACGATTAATAATCTAAATCATTCAAAATTAAGGTTTTACAAGGAAGACCCAGAGATTGCACAAGCCACCACTAACAGGTTATTGAACCATATTTGGTATACCAACGAATATCTCATTGGCCTGATATTTTTTGATGAGGAAATATCATTTGATTGTAAGCAGAAAATGGCACACAACGTCCATAATAAAAAAAGAGAAAACAATCCTAAATCATATCCTAAATTCAAAGGAATGAAGGCGATTCGTGCGTTCAGTCGGCGGGACCTATCCAGCTTTGTGACACAGAAAACAGAAAATTTCTTCAACTGGATGGGCTTCAGCACATCGCCTTTGAACAAAGACTATATTGAAGCCAATAAAGTCGTCAAAAGCCTGCAAGTACCTAGTCACACTGTATTTCCCACTCAAAGCAGTCACATGTTGCAAGCGTTACTACGGTAAAAACTGAAGGTGATGCCGGGAATGCGGCCTTTGGCAGCAGCCATCTTAATTACGGTCCGCATTCGACCAATGTTACTGGAATGTGACAATTCTGAGACAGCACATATTACTTTCTATTATTATAACTGTGACACTAACCATTATTACCTACTGGAAAAATAACATGCTAGTAAATATCTCACTCGTAACATGTGATCACTGAGAAAACATGCACAACAGTGACAGGTTAGGTGGACTGCTTTGGCCAAGAGGGTGAATGATCTTCTCACCAAAAAAGAGGATCATCGACAAGCATTAGTCTAAGTCATTCAAGGCCGCATAAAAAAAGTATCCGAAACTCACCAGAAAAGTGCTTCTTACTACTTCGATTCAGTATTTAGCTTTGATTTAGTATCAACACAAAAAACTATGTTTCGAGTAATAATAAATGTGCTTATAATAATTTTTCATCGTTATTTTTTTCCTTCAAATTTTGAATTAAGATTCTCAATTGATATATCACTACTTAGCAAATGTGATTCTAATCTCTGTAATAATTCAGTTTGAATTTTCCGAACCATCACAGAAGGAGACTCAAGCACGTCGAGCGTGAAATGACACGGTCAGCCGCAAGCGCGCTATATCTAGTAACTTCAAGGCTCTTGGACCACCGTGAAAAGTTTTTCGATCAGACTCAAGTTTTGCACAGGTAACTTTTTTACAAAAGAAGCTATATTAGCCATTGGCATTACAACTTTTTAAAATAAGTTGATTTCGGGCACACCCTATCGTACGTGCAGGAAGTCTTCTAGCCAATCAGCGTCGCCCCCCACCACTTCGTCGCTGAATGGTGCGCCTCACAGTGGACGGTTTTGTGAAATTCTGTCTCGAAATCGTAGAACTTTAGATTTCCATGACCTAGAGCAATAATTTTTTTTTTTAATTAAGGATGAACCTTCGCCGAATACAGGAAAATTATAGAGAACATGTACAAAAATGTTTTGACCTTGAAAATTTCTTTTGAAGTTGGCACTTTTGGTAAAAAAATCGTTTATTGAATACCACGGACGCTTAAATTTTACATTTAATGTGTTACACATGTTTTTATATAGATCTTTGCATGCCTAGTCCGAATCCATCATGTAAATTAATGTAGGTCTAAATCAAAAATGGCGGATCCAATATGGGTGACTAAAATTGTAAAACAAAACCGATTTGACTAAAAATGGTTACTCGGAGGATTTCTGGGTCACTGATTTCAAGTCTAAAGTCAGAATGTCAAAATTCAAAATAGCGGATCCAATATGGCTGATCGAAATTGCAAAGCAAACCCACTTAGGCTAGAAATTGCTATTCGGGCGTTTTTCACGTCGCTGATTTCAAATCCAAAGCTTCAAAATTCAAAATGGCGGATTCAATAAGGCGGATCAAAATTGTAAAACAAAACCGATTTGACTAAAAATTGCTACTCTTGGGTTTTTTGGGTCGCTCATTCTAAATCCAAAGTCAGATTTTCAAAATTCAAAATAGAGGATCCAATATGGCTGCTATAAATTATAAAACAAAACCGATTCTACTAAAAATATCTAATCTGGGGGTTTTCGGGTCGCTGATTTCAAGTACAGAGTCAAAATTTCAAAATTCAGATTGACGGATCAAATATGACTGACCAAAGTTGTAAAACAAAACCGATTTGAAGTTATTAATTCCTCGAACTATGACGTATCTGTGGACAACGTGATACAACCTGAATTTTCGTTGCTGTTAGTTGCATCCATAATTAATTGATGTATTCATTGATTGAAACTTGCCTTCTACGAAATCGTGTTTGTTGGAAAAAATATTGTTTAATATGAATATCAAAAGAAGTGGTTCTCAAAGGAAAATGGGTTGTTTATGTAAGAAAAGTAAAAAGCGTTCAAACTGACAGGAAAAAAGTACCAATCATGCAGAAAAAGATATCGCTGTCATTGAATTAGCCACTAGAAACGGCAAAAGAAACTTTTAACACAGGTAGGACCAGTAATGATGATTCAAATGAATCTAACGAAAGGAAGCATATTATACATATACTTGAATCAGCCATAGCTTTTTATTTAGAATAAGATAGTAAGAATCGAAATAGTTGTATTTATCCATGCTATGACAAGATTCAAGGAGCAATGAGTGCCTGCAAACCTCCGTGTTACAAGTCATCTAAACGGAAGTTTTAGTGCCTCCACCGTATATGCTTAATTTGACTGTTGAGCGTTTGTGCGACTCCGTTACTTTGAACTGGGATAAAAGACACTTATGGAGTTTAGAATTGATTACCACTTTGGGGTTCGATAGCTCATCCGGGCATGTAAATCCCCATCAGAAATGTCACAATCCGAACAATGAAAATCCAAATGCACTGCATTCTTTGTTTGCGAGCAGTATGATAATTATAAAATTGAAGAACTGTAAGTCAAACGAGCTTTGTTGAATAAATCCAACTCCTCAGACTATTGCGCTTTTATTGACCTCTCAGAATCGCGCTGGAAAAAGACGATGCAGTGACTAATCATGAATTGAATCGATTGAATTAAGAAATCCAAGAGTTTAAGCCCTACACGTTTACTATGTCCAATGATAAAATAGTCTCACCTATTTTGGAATTTGGAAGACAATTTTGCCCCCAAAAAATCGTCACTGAAATATGGATTAGGTTTGCTACATGGTGAAATTAAAGTTTTTGAGCATATGCTTCACTAGTCTTACAGAATGACTGAAAACATGGGATGTAAAACAGAGTTTAAAAAGTAATTTATTAGCGATTAGAGCTCACCTATAAAGCTGGAATTTTAGTAAAGAATATAGTTCATTTAAGCTTTAATTTTTTCAACTTTTAACGTATATTCAGTTCTATTTATCGTGTAGTACTGCCAGAAATAATGTTTTTGGTAATACATAAAAAAAGATTATATTTCATTCAATTATTAAATTACAATACAGACATATAAGAAAATGCACACTTTTTGGGTATTTTGTACAACTTTTTCAGTCATGAAATTTTAATTTTACAGAAAAATTTGAGACCAGAAAGCATTTTATGCAAAAAAAAAAATGTTTTGAGAAATTTGGCGCAAGAGTTGATCAAGTACTGCAAGGCCATGGTACAACTAACACTGGAAATCTGTCGAAAAGGTGCTTTCAGCAACCGAAAGCGTTCGCGCAGGTACTAGAAATTGATTGACAGTTGGTTTCCAATCTTACACTAATCTTATTGGCATTCAAATGTAAAAAACGATAAAAATTGGATGACCTGGAGATATTTTGTTCGAAAACCTACTGCCGTCATTACGAACTCTATCCATGAGTAAGAATAAACCCAACAATCCACAAATTGTTGAAGCACGGGTGCCAGAGTACTAGGGAATTTCCATTACCAGTAGCTTATTTTGCTGAAGATGCAAGCGAACCGTGGCACAAGTTGTACATAAAGAATTTTATTTCGCATTCACGACAAAACAAGCAGAAGAACCGAATTTTAGACGTATTCAATAGAGCCATACATCTCACGGATCTCAAAATTTCTGGTAAATTAATAGACAAGAGAATAAAAGTTCACAAACGAAAAAAAGTTTCAGAGGACCTAAAAAAAATTATCAAAAAGGGGTAGGTGCACAAATATTGCTTATACAATTTACAATTAATCTATTGAACTTTTAATCTTGCTGGGCTGTGGTATAATAATGTTTAGATTATTTAAATTATTAAATTGAAAACTTTTAAGGTAACTATTCAAGCCAATGATATTCACGAAAAAAAATTAATGCATTTGGATACTAATTATTTTATAATCTTTGTGAATTATAGCATGATAGTATAATATACCTTCTTTTAACACTTAAATTGAAAATACTTCGCACAGCAAAATTGAAGAGGATGATGTAACTGGCAGGGATGGTATGAGTGTGGAAAGCGATTCGGTGAACGATGGAAGTTATGAAGAAAGTAGCGGCAGTGATGAAAATAATGATTTAGGTTCATACGTGTTTTATAGTATATATTCTTTCTACCAAAGACCCATCTACAGTCGGTTTATTCGCAGAAGATTCTCTTAACACGCAAGCTAATATAAATTAATTTATTAACATTCTCCCAACACTTCGTATCTGGTACCGGGTACCTCTTGAAGACTTACTACGACTGCGTTTTCTCATGATGATGTAATTACAATTTTGTGATTGTTAAAATAGTAATTACAATGTTATCATGTTACAAATTCTTTTCAACTGTTTTTATCTTATACTTACCTTAATGTTCGAAGTGCTACATTAAATCACTTTACTGATATCCATGCTGGTTCTATTTTTCTTTTCTTCGTTTTTGCTCAAAGTTGTTAAAATTTGTCGAATAATTTAATCTTGTTTTATTGCAAAAATTATGACTACAAATATACGTGTTGACAAATTTTAGAAGTCGCGCGATTTGGAGAGAAAATACTTCATAAGTACCCCTACAACACAAAGCCACATTAGACTAGCCAATTTGAGTTTTGAAGTTTTGACATTGAATTTGAAATCAGCATCCCGGAAAACCCGCGAGTAGCAATTTTTAGTCAAACCGGTTTTGTTTTACAATTTTACTCTGCCATACTGGATCCGTCATTTGCAATTTTTACATTATGATTTTGAATTTTGAAATTTGAAATTTGGATTTGAAATCAGCGACCTAAAAAAACCCCGAAAAGCAATTTCTAGTCAAATTGGGTTTGCTTTACAATTTCGATCCACCACACTGATCCGCCATTTTGCATTTTGACTTTATATTTGAAATCAATGACCCAAAAACCCCCCGAGTAGCCTTTTATAGTCAAATCGGTTATGTTTTACAATTTTATTTACCCATATTGGATCCGCCATTTTGGATTTTGACCTACTCTAGGTCATTCCAATCTAAAGTTGTACGATTTTGAGACTGAATTTCACAAAACTCAATGACCCAAAAACCCCCCGAGTAGCCTTCTATAGTCAAATCGGTTATGTTTTACAATTTAAGTTACCCATATTGGATCCGCCACTTTGCATTTTGTCCTACTCTAGGTCATTCCAATCTAAAGTTGTACGATTATGAGACTGAATTTCACAAAATCGTCCACTGTGCGCCTTCGCGAGGCGAAGTCCATGAAAGGACGTACTGGATCGCCAAAAAATCGAGTCTCACCGGGCTTTCGCTCGAGACACTTCTCTCTGACATTTTCGCTCCAACCCTTGCCCGAGCGAAGAACTCCCAAGCCAAGATCTCCCTGGTTTCCTCCGACCAGCGGAGCATCTCCAGACATCCCCGTAGCCGTCCGAAAACTGCGACCACCCATCCCACTCGCCGCCCCTAGCATTTACATATTTTTCTCATAAATAAATTTTAATCACTAACTTTGAACTACTCTGTTTACTTTTCATGTAATTTAGTTTCCACTTCCCTTCATTTCAACTAATGAGGTTTAGTTTCAGCCAACAGCCTGACCTAAACATACATGAGGAATTTATCTGTCCTTATGGATACATACATTTTAAACGTATTAGAATAACATGAAAAACAAAAAAAGTCGAATAACTAAAACAAAGTCTCAAAGACTCTGGGGAACTGACGGACTCTAGTTTGTGAGACCTAAACTAAAGAGCGATCCTTCTAGGGGGTAATAGCAAGGTCCCCTGGAATATCGAGAACGCGAGTCCTCATGCTCCCAAGCCACGATTTTATCGCCGTGTCAAGGGCTGAATGGCACCAGGGTTAAAAAAATCCTCGAACACCCTAGCGTGCCCCCCTCAGTAGAGACGGACAGGCCGGGGTTACAGAGGAGGTGTCTTAACGGAGACTTTGGGACACCAGGTCGAATCCCATAGTATTTAGACCCACCCTCTGCATGCG
>JAUMHM010082201.1:0-13612 GCA_032362435.1 Melikaiella ostensackeni
AAAAAAGATTTACAGCGTACATTACATACCTTATGTACGTTTCTACTTATAATGCATTCACAGCAGAAATGAAAATTGTCGTCAGAAGTTTTATGTTTTCGAGTAATCTCGAACTTAAGAAGATAAAGATATAATATAGATATAAATTATGTTTTATGTTATTGAGTATCCTGGATCTTAAGAAAATAAAAATACAGCACTGATATTATCATGCCTTGTCATAACGCCGTTTCTACTTCTAACGAGCTCTCAATAGAAATGGAACGTTGTGGTCAGAGGTTTTATGTTTTTCAGTATTCTGAAACTCAAAGCTTAATAAACAGAGAGCAGACGAGCCCAGTCTGAAGTTGCGCACCGAGCCTAGGCTCGGCTCCCTCTTTGCGGAGAACCGCCGCATGAGGGAAAGTGGTGGGAAAGCTCGCGCGAGCATTTAACTGTCAGTGACTGTGATTAGCGGACAGCACTGAGTAGAAGGAACAGAAAACTTACTTTCTTGAAAAAGTCGATTTTAATCCGTTTTTCACTTCAACTCGTGCTCTGTTGGTCAGTTTTTGGAATTTTTGAATGAACTAAACTAAAATCATTACTACTCCTAAAATATAAATTATTTTGATTTGAAACTTTTCAAAGAACTTTATCATAGTTTTCTGCGCATTTTTGTCACGAGAAGTCTTTCCTTGCTCAAAATTCGCTCGATAAACGAAACGCTGGAAGCTACAAAAGTCCGATTCACGCCGAGCATCAGAAGAAAATTAATAAAAATTTTTCAAAATTTTTATTTTGAATTCCTGTTCCTCTATGAATCGAAGGATACCCTTAGGTATATTTGCTGAAAATTTCATTCAAAAATTCCAAAAACTGACGAACAGAGCATGAGTTGACTCACGAGTACTCCGTGTGGGATCGATACATTGACATAACCTCAAACTGAAGAACGGTTTATAAAAGCAGAAAAAGTATAACCGAAATCAATTTCAGTGCATTTTGAGGGAGGCAGCAATATATTTTTTAGAAAAAATTAGTTATTAGCCAAAATTATTTTTCTAACAATATTGATTTAATATTTGGTGTTATTTTAAACCTCTTTATAACATATTTTGATTTTCATTCAGTTTTAATAAGCAGTGGCCCATTTCTCTCTCTGAAACATGCAGTAAAATTGTACTTGTTGCGTTCTGTTAAAAATAATTTGTTGATTGAACAAATTCTAAACAAATTATTTTTATCAAAATTCATCGAGTCTATAACTACATAATGAGCCATTGCTCATTAAGAATGAATGAAACTTTTATTTATTGAATAAGGTTGTTGCATGATTTACAACAGTAGAATTTTTCAATAATATATTATCTGCTCTTGAGATTAGTAAATTAAAAATGTGGTTCAAATACTTTATTTCTGAGAAAATTGAGAAACAAATTAATAATATTTTAAATGTTACAGCGACCTTAAGTTGTTGAATCGCTTCTAGTCTTCTACCAATCAGTGACTGTATTTGAAAATATACGGCTTTTATAACAAAATGGAAAAGTTGAAAATTCATAAAAATTGTTTTCTCTATGGTTTAAATGGTTATTTATTTTCTGATCTTAATTCTTGAGTTGAAAATAGAGAAAAAATTTTTTTTAAACAAACCTGTTGACGCGCTTTGCTGGACATAATACAATTAAAATATATATAAGCAAGATTCGAAAAGTGGACTACCTATTTTTGTAACACTTATGTGGCAAATAAAAATTAATTTTTATTATTCAAAGCTTCATTAAACTTATCAGATGGGTACAATAATGATAATAAAAATAGTTATGATTAGAAAGATTTTAAAAATAACTTTCATTTACGAAAATTATTATTCACCACTTTTCACTTTTTATTAATTTTTTATTCTAAGATATTGCATGCAAATCGCTCAATAATTTAATAGTATTTTCAATAATGAGTTCTTATTCAACAGTAATGAATCAATTTAATTATGATATACAGATGCGTTCAGTTAGCTCAGTAACTTTCAAAAAAACAATTTCAGAAATCGAATTGCATTACGCCCAGCAAAGTGCTTTGATATGAAAGTATAAAATAAATAATACTCTTCTCAATCTTAACTGGAGTCGGTTCCGAAAAATTTGACGCAATCTAAACTTGAATCGATGTCGAGAATGCGACTCACGACTCACGCACTGAGTCGAATCGGATTTTTTCGATTTGATCACAGCTTGAGTCGGTGTTGAGAATTCGACTCAAGACACACGCGCTGAGTGGATTTGGATTTGAGTCGACTCAATTCTCAACTGAGTCGAATCGGAATATATTCGATTCATTTTGAATACTGCACATCACTGAGAAAAAGCAACTAATCGATTTCTTTAAAAGAAAAAAGCGACTAATCGACATTTTTCGGTTTCTTTCATCACAGGTTCGCTACTTATTTTGAATTTTAATCACATTGATACTTTTGAAATTGAATTTCAAAACTAGTCAAGATTGTAACATTTTAATCGAAAAAATTCGAAATTAAATAATATAAATGATGAATTTTAAATACTTTAGGGCATTCTTAGGATATTTGAAAAGATTATTGCAAGGAATTTCTTATAGATTTTAATAATTCGAAGGGATTCTAAAGGATTCCAGTAATTGAAAGAAATTTCAAAGGATTGTAAATATTTTAGGGTACTTTAAAAGATTCCGAAGAATTTTTGATATATTCCAATAATTTGAAGGGATTCTAAAGGACTTTAAAGATTTTAGGGTATTCACAAAAATACCAAGGAATTTTTAAGAGCTTTAAGAAGTTTTAAGGGGTTTCAGAAGATTTTAAAGGAGTTGAAATATTTTAGGGCATTTAAAAAGATTCCAAGGAATTTTTAATACATTTCAATAATTTGAAGGAATTCCAGAGGATTTGAAGAATTGTAGGATGTTTTGAAAAATTTCAAGGAATTTTCAAGAGCTTTCAAAAGTTTCAAGGGATTTCAAAGGATTGGAAATATTTCAGGGCATTTTTAGGATATTTGAAAATATTACAAGGAATTTCTTATAGATTTCAATAACTGAAAGAAATCTCAAAGGATTGTAAATATTTGAGGGTACTTTGGAAGACTCCAAGAAATTTTTAATAGATTTCAATAATTTGAAGGGATTCCAAAGCACTCTGAAGATTTTAGGGGATTTTTAAAAATTCCAAGGAATTTCTAAGAGCTTTGAACAGTTTCAAGGGATTTTAGAAGATTTCAAACGATATGAAATATTTTCGGTCATTTTTAGGGCATTTGGAAAGATTGCAATCAATTTCTCATAGATAACAATAATTCGAAGGAATTAAAAAGAATTTCAATAATTGGAAGAAATTTCAAAGGATTGTAAATCTTTTAGGGTATTTTAAAAGATTCCAAAGAATTTTTAATAGATTTAAATAATTTGAAGGGATTCCAAAGGACTCTAAAGATTTGAGTGTATTTTTTAAAATTCCAAGGAATTTTTTGAGAGCTTTAGAAAATTTCAAGGGATTTTAAAAGATTCCAAAGGATTTTAAATATTTTAGGCCATTTTCAGGGCACTTGAAAAGATTGCAAGGAATTTCTTATAGATTTCAATAATTCGAAGGGATTCAAAAGGATTTCAATAATTGGAAGAAATTTCAAAGGATTGCAAAATATATCAAGGTATTTCAAAAGATTCCAAGGAATATCAAATATATTTCAATAATTTGGAGGGATTCTAAAGGACTTTAAAGACATAAGGGTATTTTTAGAAATTTCAAGGAATTTCAAAGAGCTTCAAACTGTTTCAAGAGATTTTGAAAGATTTCAAAGAATTTGAAATATCTTAGGAAACTTTTAGGGCATTTGAAAAGATTGCAAGGAATTTTTTATAGGTTTCAGTAATTCGAAGGGTTCAAAAGAATTTCAATAATTGGAATGAAATTTAAAGGATTGTAAATATTTTAGGGTATTTTAAAAGATTCCAAGGAATTTTTAACAGATTTTAATAATTTGAAGGGATCCCAAAGTATTTCAATAAATGGAAGGAATTTCGAAGGATTTGAAATATTTTAGGGTATTTTAAAAGATTTTGAGGGATTTTAAATAGATTTCAATAAATTGAAGGGATTCCAAAGGATTTCAAAGATTTTAGGATATTTAAAAAAATTTTAAGGAATTTTCAAGCGATTCGAAAAGTTTCAAGGGATTTCAAAAGCTTTCAAACGATTTCAAATTTTTTAGGGAATTTAAAAAGATTTCAAGGAATTCTCAATAGATTTCATTAATTTGAAGAGATTCCAAAGGATTTTAAAGATTTTAGGGTATTTTGAAAAAATTCCAAGAAATTTTCAAGAGCTTTAAGAAGTTTTAAGGGATTTCTAAAGATTTTGAAGGATTTGAAATATTTTAGGGCTTTCAAAAAGATTTCAACGAATTTCTAATACTATACATTTCAATAATTTGAAGGGATTACAAAAGATTTGGAGGATTTTAGGAAATTTTTAAAAATTCCAAGAAATTTCCGATCGATTTCAATAATTCGAAGGGATTCAAAAAATTTCAATAGTTGGAAGAAATTTCAGAGGATTGTAAATATTCTAGGGTATTTTGAAAGATTACAAGGATTTTTGAAATAGATTTCAATAATTTGAAGGGATTCCAAAGGATTTCAAAGATTTGAGGGTATTTAAAAAAATTTCAAGGAATTTTCAAGAGATTTCAAAGGATTTTGAAGATTTCAGGGTATTTAAAAAAAATTTCGAGGAATTTTCAAGAGGTTTGGGAAGTTTTAAGGGATTTCAGAAGATTTTCAAGGATTTGAAATATTTGAGGGCATTCAAAAAGATTCCAACGAATTTCTAATATATTTCAATAATTTGAAGGGATTCCAAAGGGTTTGAAGGATTTTAGGATATTTTTGAAAATTCCAAGAAATTTCTGATAGATTTCAATAATTTGAAGGGATTCCAAAGTATTTCAATAAATGGAAGGAATTTCAAAAGATTTGAAATATTTTAGGGAATTTCAAAAGATTCCAAGGAACTCCTAATAGGTTTCATTAATTTGAAGGCATTCCAAAGGATTTTAAAGATTTTAGGGTATTTTAATAGATTTCGAAGATTTTTTGAAAGATTTCAGTCATTTAAAGGGATTCCAAAAGATTTAAAAGATTTTTGGGGTATTTTGAGAACTTCCATGGAGATTAAAAACATTTCAAGGGATATAAAAAATTGTCAAAGTTTTTGAAATATTTTATGGTATGCTAAAAGATAATTATGGTATATTTTGGAATTTTCTGAATTATCTTCGAACATTCCAGAATATTTCCGAAATTTCTTGACTCTTCTAGAATATTCAGAAGTGTTCTAAAATAGTCTGCAATTTTCCGTCTTCACTGGAAGTGTTGAATATTCTAGACATTTCTTTATTTGATTACTCATATTGTAATAATCGCAATTGTAACAAAATTCTTGCAAACAATTCATTGTTTCAAAAAGGTATCAAATTTTAACTAGAAAAAATATAAATTAATAAAGGTGATAAAAAGTACATAAATAATCTGAATTTCAGTATGCTAAAGATAAATTTACAACTTGCAAGGTGAGATATTTATTTCCTTCAGACAAACAGCTGTAGAAAAATTTATTAAACTGAAGAGTAAACAAACTACATCTTCATTATTTGGCAAGACTTACCTATACTTATGATTGCCTATCATCAAATCGCTATTTTGAAAATATTACGATTAAAAACTCGTGTGATAGCCACACTTGTCTTAAATCTCTCGCTTTTTAACATGTGGGACACGATACTTTTTCTGTAATTTGTTTGAAAAGTGCTAGTTTTTTTTTACCTGTTTTTTGTTCAAAAAGGAGGCGACTTGTTGTCGATTGGCGCAACAATAACAATGGCAATTGTCAAAACCATGGCAATAATATGGCCGTAATAGTAAGTTGGTAGCAATGTTTGGTCAGGAAGGTTAGGAGTGGTGGAATTAGATATAACGCAATAGTTGTGAGTTCATCTGCACTTACTGAAGCAGGCCACAGGGTTCGTTCAGTAGTTTGCACTTGATTTACTTTTTTCACTGTGCGTCATTTTTTTCGCTGCGTCCGTTTACTTTTTTCACCGTTGCCCGGAAAGGTCGACACTGTGCATGCGCCACGTCATCGACAACAAATCGGACACTTTGTACACAGAAAACAGATGGAAAAACTAGCACTTTTTTGCCAATTATAGAAAAAAATTAATCATACAATTTATCTGAACATTACTTTCAAAATTAATTATAGCAGTTGTTACCTTGGCATTCAACTCCGAATTCAGGCTTCGAAGTGCTCTATGGAACTAAAAAAAGTATCAAGAAAGTATCTTTCTGAAGAAAAAAGTATCCTCAAAAATAAAAAAGTATTTAAAAAGTAGCCTTTTTAAATCAGTCAAAAATGATTATTTTTAAAAGTAAAAAGTAATGTAAAAAATACTTTAAACAAAAAAAGAATGTTTTTAAAAGGAAAATTTCTTTCGTAATTGTATGTAAGTAATTGCGTCGAAGAGTCCATTGGATAAATACTAATTTGCCACAAAAATTATTCGCCAACGGCGACCCGCTTTCGAGAAAATCAACTTTTTCCATTCTTTTTTTATGGATTAAAATGTTTATTTATTAAATTCTGATGTAAAATTCTGTAAACTTAACATTTCTAACACTTATTTTTCATACGAAATTCAACTGTCGAAAATTGAAAAAAAATTTTAATTGAATTTTCAAAAATTAAATTTTTAACAGTTGAATTTCCAACATTTGGTTGAAAATTAATTTTTTTTATTAAAAAATCATATTTTCAGGATGAAAATTTAACTGCTTTGTAGGAAATTCGTCTTTTGGCTTGAAACTTCAACAATTTGGTTGAAATTGTTTTTTTTTTTTTACTGAAGTATCTTTCTTGCTTGAAAATTCAACTGTTTGGTTGAAAATTCGTTTTTTTGGCTTGAAACATTGATCTCTTTTGGTAGAAATTTCTCCTAATCATCTTTTTTTTGTTAAAAATTAAACTGTTTGGTTGAAAATTTGTCTTTTCGTTTGAAAGTTCAACGTTTTCGTTGAAAATTTGTCTTTTTTGTTAGAAAAATGTCATATTTACATAATTTCACATGAGGATTAAATAAATAAACATTTGAATTCATAAAAAAATTTTGGAAAAAAATAGGTTATTTCGATAACGGGTCGCCATTGGCAAATAATGTTTTGGAAAATTAATATTCATTCAGTGGAATATCAGTAGGAAATTAACGAGATTTTTTTTAGTTAAAAATATTGTTTACACTACTTTTTTATTTAAAAAGGCTACTTTTTGGATACGTTTTTTCACTTTTGATGATTTTTTTTTCATCAGAAAGATACTTTTTTGATACTTTTTTTAGTTCCATAGAGCACTTCGAAGCCTAATTATGTGAAATATATGAAAGAAGGTGATGCGATTTCTCAAATCAAATCTAATTGCCACTCTCCGTGTATAAAGCCCCGTTTAGCCCTCTTCAGAATATTGGCCCCCGTCAGGGGCCCATGTGGACAATCCATAGGAAAAAAACCCACACAAATTTTGATGTTTGATTAGTTCAGACTTAAAATAAATGCATTTTTGTTGAAAATTTGATAACATTTTTTTTTTAAAGTTAAATTTTAAAACCTAGATTTTCCACGAGGGCCCCCGCAGTAGGCCCTGCTGGTTGCCCTCATGTCTCAGTTTACGAAAATTAAACGATTTTGTTTCTATACAAGGCTGCCAAGTTCACCAACTGTTTAAAATTATATTTAACTCCATTTGCATTCCAATTTGCACATAAGAATCTAAAGTTTTCAATATTTTGTTATTCTTAATTTGAAAGTTAAAAAATACATTTTTTGCTATTTGAGGTAATAAAAATTAATTAATTTCAAATTTAAACCTTGAAAGGGGTTCAATTCCAATTTGTAATTGAAACAGGGAAAGCTAAACGATGCTAAATCCACTTTTTGATGGAATTGAGTTTTCTTCAAAAATAATATTTTCTCGCTTTTTTACACGTATTTGTGTGAAACGTTTAAGGTTTTGTTAGTTTTTACCCTAAAATTTTGTATTCAAATATTTAACAATTTCAAATAATTTGCACTAAATGAATGAAGTACACCAAAATTGGCGATATTATTATCAAAATTTAAAAAATGTTGTATGTACTAGTACTACAAATCGATTGGCGCAAATCAGACTTTGTACTATAATCATTTGGTTCTGATATTAAAAAAACAATTTAAAAAATGAAAGTCTAGATAGAAAAGTCTACATAGAAAGTCTTTCACTTTTTACATTTTCTGGACAATGTAAAAAATTAAAGTCTTCGTTTTTTAATATCAGAACCAATTGATGGCATAGTGTTATTTGCGCCCATCGAGATTATCCTTTTTTCTGTTATATAGTGTTATTTTTTTATGAAATAAACACAAATATGAATTCCATACGATTTTGTTAACGAATTATATACAACATTTATTTGCAATATCAAGGAAAGCTAAATGGTGCTAAGTCCATTGCCGTTTCCATTAGATTATTAAATGCTCATGCGCTATCTTTTTTCACACAATGATTATTAAACTGATCCATCTACCTGCACAACAAAATATTACCCAATCGGTTGCAAATCGTTCCTCTAGAAAGGTTTTTTGCTTTTGAAATTCGAAGCACAGGGAAGTGGACCGGAAGGGTAAAACTCTATTGAACCTGTTTGGAGAGGAGGGATGGTTTATCAGTAAAGGCAATATCAAGGGGGATATAGAAGGGAAAATGACGTTCACAGGTAAAGGGGACACCGTAATAGATTACATTTTGGCAGAAGAAAGAATAAGGAAGCTGATAGTTAGAATGGAAGTGGGAAATGAGAGATAGGCTCAGAGCACTTTCTGGGGCCTATTTCATAAAACCTACAAGTTACAATTTACAAGTATAAGTCTAGGGAATTGTAACTTGTATTGCAAGTGGGCGTTTCATAAAGTCATTGGTACTTTTTACAAGTACGGCGACTCCTTTTACAAGCAATATCGCGCAGTTTTACATGCGTTCTGTTTCACAAAGGTTTCGTCTTGCAAGTAGCACGTGTAAAAGCGCTTGTAACTTGTTGGAGATATTACTTGTAATTAAAAGTGGATGTAAGACTCTTGTGAAACACAAAATACAAGAACTTGTAACTACAAACTAGTAATATAGTAACTTGTGAACTTGTAATTTTTATGAAATAGGCCCCTGGTAATAGCGACATTGAGATGTGGAGGCCCAAACCGTGGTAGGGGAAGGAAGGAACTTGAAAATGTGCAATTGGGGCAAGATACGTTAAGAGAATTTAGAGAAAAAATGGAAATTGAGAAGGTAGGAAGTATGGAAGAGAAAGGAATAGACACGCTGCTAGAAAAACTTAAAAGAGTGATTGGTAAGATAAGGCAGGAGGTGAAACCGAAAGAAGATAGAGAAGGGGGTAGGAGAGGTTAGTGGAGGATAAAAAAGAGTGTAAGAAAATGGAGAAAGGGGTAGGGAAAAGCCAAAAATGACTCCTAAAGAAAGAGAATAATGAAGTAGTGTTGCGGAATAGAGCTACAATTTTTAGATTAGTAGTGGTAAGATGAAACGGAAGCCCAGGGCAAGCTCGCAAGCTCTAAGATTGAGAATAGTGGTTAAGACGTTATGTAAGAAATAATTGTTAAGGTAATATATAAGGATTGTCGATAAGAAAACATGTAGTGATTCTGTAAGGACTCTCAAATCCGTGAAAGGGAGAGAGTATAAAGAAAAAATAAAATAATAAAATTCGAAAAATTGTTAGTATTGCGTCGTTTCGTTAGGACAAGCGGTGTCCCTTTGAACTAAGATTTTTAATTTCATGTGCCATTAGTAATGTTCCGTTTTTTGATGTTTTTTTTAAATATTTATTTTAGCAGGACAAGCGGTGGTCCATTGGACTGCAAAATGCGACAAAGGCCTTAAATTCGGGTGAAATAAAGTAAGGGAGCGTTAAGATGCTTGAAAATCTGAGTTGTTGAGAAAAAAAGAAAAATGAGAAGAGTATAAAAGTCTGTACGGATGAGAACTGAGGACGGAATATGGTATCGGATCAGGCCAAGTAGCAGCGACCTGCATATAATGCGGTCTCAATTTCAAGGCGACGTTCTTGTCTTGTCGATTGGCCCACGCTTATGCGAGCCCTATAAAATTATACATACTCGTTCTTTCAGGACACGTACGTACCTTGTACACATTATGCCTCTCTATCGATCTAACGAGCGATAAATTTTTCTCGGAAAATTATCAGATCTCTGTCCCCACATTAGTGGAAAAATAAATGGCTCAGAACACCAGTTTCAAATTCACTTACGGGCATGTGACACAGTCAAATTCCTACATTACCTACCTCTTTTTTTCGGTGCACCAAATTTTTTTTTGAACCATAGAACTTTCTTTCAAAATAAGCTATCGGACTGAAAGTTTGGAAAATGCATCAGAAGACAATAACCTACGTTTATGTACTTCGTTTGAGTCGGAATTTTGCAAAAAATTATTTCCGAAGAAATTAAAACTGGGAGCTAATCGAGAAATTTTTTGAACCATAGAACTTTTTTTATAAGCAAAATATCGGCCTAAAACTTTGAGGAATGCAAGAGACGACAATAAAGTACGTTTATGTACGTCATTCAAGTATAATTGATGTAAAAAAAAAATTTCCTGCTAAATGTTGACCGGCGAACCTGTGCGTCGGAGCTTCGGAAATAATTTTTTGCAAAATTTCGACTCAAATAAAGTACATAAACGTAGGTTATTGTCTTCTGATGCAATTTCCAAACTTTCAGACTGATACTTTATTTTGAAAAAAAGTTCTATGGTTCAAAAAAAAAAATTGGTACACAGAAAAAAGAGGTCGTTAATATAGGAATTTGACTGTGGCACATGCCCTTAAGCTAAAAATGATTTTGAGCCGTGGACCTGGTGAACGCTCAACCAGAGATTGATAAAGTATAATGACCCTGACTCTGGCTCACAAGTAACGGTACAGCACAAAGTGCTCCTTCACCGTCTTCCTTAATCCGGCTTCACTTTAAACTCGTCATTGCACCTCTTTCATTTACCGTCGAGATAGAGGAAAGAGAAACTTTTGAATCATTTTTATTGGGTTGACCTCACTTCGAAACACTTACTTTTGCGTTAACTTTTACTTTTTACTTACTTTTCCGTAATTACGAAAACACAATACACTTTCCTAAAACCTATAATTCGGCTTTTCTTGAGGCTGTTAATCTATTTTAAATGTTTATGAAAAAAAAAAGATTTCCAAGCACTGAAAGACAGGAAAATCAAAATCTTACTTTAACACCGATTTTGGAGTTAAAACTATCTTAAAGATGAACGCCTCTCAACCAAAAATAGGAATTTTTCTCTATTGTTACTTATTTCGTTTTAATTCGAAATGGATTTTTGATATGTTTAAAAATCTTTTCAATAAAATTGATGTTTATTTACCATATACAAGAAATGCGGGACCCTTTATTTGCGTCTTATATTTCGTCAGTCACGGAATATTGATTATGCATGATTTAAAAAGGCATAAATAAAATATGCTTCCAAGAGTCGTAAGTTCCAGATGTATTCTGATCGGGTTCTGCATTTTTACCAATCTATATCTGCATTATTTATGAACGCTTTCCTCCCTCTTGCTTTGTATATATACCGGACTCAAAGCCAATCAACAGAAGGCAGTTGCGAATAATAAACCTCCCTGATATAGCTAAAATCTTTCCTGATTTATAGTGACTATAAACGAGAAGCAATATTACCATTGTATCCAGTAACTATTCCTCTGAATGGTTTTTTGAATTTTATCTCAGCGCGCATTATATATAAATATTGGATCTTGAATTTTCGATCCGATTTTAACCCTATTTATTATCATTTATTAAATTTTTCTCTATCAACATCAATTAATACCATTTTTTGATAAGCGATCATTATTATCGTTTATTTGTGTTCCATAAAAACCACGCAACTTTAGTTCAATTTTTGGTTAAAATAAAATGGTCGGTAATTGTATTTATATTTTTAATTTGAAATTATTTAATCTGGAACGTTTGTTTATTGAATAATTTAATTTTAAAAATGGTATACATATAGGGTATTACCGACACCAATATGTCGTTCACTGGTTTTGAAGGTTCGATAAGAACATTAAAAATATATGACATCTACTTGAGTTTGCGAATACTATTTATTTAATTATATTGCTAAACATAATGAACTAATCTTCGAAAGTACTACAAGACAAGAAATATCTTTTCTTCTCAGTTTCGCAGGATTTTCAAATCAACATCACCATCACCAATTTATATAGTGTCAATATGTCCTTCTGTAGGTGGCAACGAAAAGACTTATTTAATGAATATGAATTTCCTAATTTTATACTGAAAAAAAATGAAATACAAGTTGCATGGATAATAGAATATTTATTTACCTACATACAAGTATCTATTTTAAATCCCCATTGTTTTAATAAGTGCATTTTTATATGTCATAAATGTCGTTTACCGGAATATTTCAATTACTTATTTAAAGAAGTAATTAATATTACAAAAAAACGGAAAAAATTTGTATTCTAATATCGACGATAAAAGTATAATGCATTAAATCTGAGCAGTAAATTTGTATTAAATATGTATTGACTGATCCAGTCTTTGAATTTACTCTTATAATTTTATTGATACATTCTCTTTGGTCGGTGAAGTTAAAGCACATGCTGTCAAGCTGAAAGCACGCGGCAAAACATTTCGATAACAAGTTGTAGCGTTGAGATAGATTGAAGCAGAGAGAAATGACGAAGAGATCGAAGAGGAGAAAATAATAAAAAGAAAAAGGAAGGAAAAAAAGAAAGGAAAAGGGAACCGAAGAGTACGGCGACTGCATTCGATGGCAGCCCTCATGTTCTGCGCTTTGTCAACGATTGACATTAATATTAATCTTCCTGACGTACATACCCGCTTACTACACGGGGTGATTCAAAATTCGTGTTTCCGTGACAGAAATGCCAGTTCTTTGCTTTTAAAAAAAACTTTGATATTGTAGGGAGGAAGTACTTAAGCTATTTACAGCATATATCACTGTAGTACAAATCTCCAGATTGTCAGGAGATGACTTTATAAATAATATAACAGAACTTCTTCACCCAATAAACAATTGAAACTTATATGCAATTCATAATCGAAATATATATATTATAACTCCACTATTTATAATAATAAAATTATTATTATACTTTATCTGATGCGACAAACTTTAAATACTTAAAACATGATATGTGACACAGTTTGAAAACCTTCCGAAATGTTTACTTTTGACGACGCATGCGCACTCTGCGTACGGGGTGCGTGGCAAGTGGAGACGCAGTTTCTCGACTTATGTGAATGCCGCCCTTGTTTCGTTCGTACGGCAAACTTCACGCTCGTCGGAAATCACTGCCTTTCTTCCATTTGCACGCAATTCACTATTAGTGACGCGCTCCGAGAAAAGGGCCCTTAGCGGCCAAAAATCGATTTTCAGATTATGAGCATTTATTATTAATCGAAA
>JAUMHM010082222.1:0-13612 GCA_032362435.1 Melikaiella ostensackeni
AAAAATTTTTATCAAAAATAATTAGCAATTTCCAACAATCGATCAATTTTGACACTGGAATTAATCTTTAATCAATTCATAATTTTCATAATTATATTAGACATTTCGATCACGGATAGGGACCGAAATTGATTAAATGAAATACTTTTCATTTATAAACAATAATGTATTATTTTTAGATGCTAGAAAAGTCAGGGGTGGTTTTTAAGCGCCTAGGAATGACTTTTAGGTGTTTAAAAAAGCAAGGGTGGTGCTTAAATGTCTAAGGATGATTTTTGGGTGCAGAAAAAGGCAGAGATGACTCTTCAGCATTTAGGGATGATTTTTAGGTATTGGAAAAAGTAAGGGTGGCCTTTGAGTGCCTAGGGATGACATTAAGATATTGAAAGAAGCAGAAGTAGAATTTGAGTGACTAAGGATGACTTTTAGGTGCCAGAAAGGGCAGGGATGGATTTAAGAGCCAAAGGATGACTTTTAGACGTTGAAAAAGCAGGTGTGGCTTTTGTGAACGTAGGGATAACTATTAGGTGTCGGAAAAAGCAGAAGTGACTTTTAAGTTCCCACGGATTATTCTTAGGTGCCAGAAAAGTCAAGGACGGCTTTCAAGTGCCTAGGGATAACTTTCAGGTGTTGGAAAAGGCGGGTGTGACTAATGAGTGCCTAATGATGACTTTCATATGAAGGAAAACGCAAAAATGGCTTTTAAATTCCTAGAGATATTTTTGGGTGTAGTTTAAGGCAGAGGTGGCCTTCAAGTGCCTAGGAATAACTTTAAGGTGTCAGAAAAGGCAGTAGTGGCTTTGAGGTGCCCACGGATGATTTTTAGGTGCCAAAAAAGTCAGGGATCGCTTTTAAGTACCTCAGGATGACTTTTTGTTGTTGGAAAAAGCAGGTCTCATTTCTAAGTGCCCAAGGATGACTTTTATGTGATGGAAAAGGCAGGGATGGCTTTTAAGTGCCCAGAGATGACTTTCAGGTATTGAAAAAGGCAGGGGTGGGTTTTGAGTGTCTAGGGATAACTTTCAGGTGTCGGAAGAGGCAGGAGTGACTTTAAAGCATCCACGGATTATTTTTAGATGCCAGAAAAGACAGGGACGGCTTTTAAGTGCCTAGGGATGACTTTTAGGTGATGGAGAAAGCGGGTGTGGCTTTCGAGAGCCTAAAGATGACTTTTATGTGATGGAGAAGGCCGGGATGGCTTTTATGTGCCTAGAAATTACTTTTAGGTGTTGGAAAAGGCAGGGTTGGCTTTTGAGTGCATTGGGATAGTTTTTGGGTGTCTGGAATAGCAGGAGCAGCTTTTAAGTGCCCACGGATGACTTTTAGGTGCCAGAATAGTCAGGGATGGCTTTTAAGTGTCCAGGGACAACTTTTCGGTGTTTGAGAAGGCAGGTGTGGCTTTTGAGTGCCTAGAAATGACTTTTAGGTGCCAGGAAAGTCAGGGATGGCTTTTAAGTGCCTAGGGATGACTTTTGAGTGTTTTAAAAGGCAGGTGTCGTTTTGCAGTGCCTAGGGATGATTTTCAGGTGTTGGAAGAGGCAAGGGTGGCTCTTGGGTGCTTATGTATGATTTTTCGGTGCAGGGAAAGGCAAGGATGTCTCTTGAGCATTTAGGGATGATTTTTAGGTATTAAAAAAGCAGGGGCGGCTTTTGAGTGTCTATGGATGATATTTGGTGTTGGAAAAAGCAGAGGTAGAATTTGAGTGCCTCAGGATGAGTTTTAGGTGCCAGAAAAGGCGGGGATAGATTTTAAGTGTCTAGACATTACTTTTAGGTGTTCAAAAAAGTAGAGATGGCTTTTGAGTGTCTAGGGATGATTGTTAGGTGTTAAAAAAGGCAGGTACTGGTACTGGAAAATGCAGGAGTGGTTTTTGAGTATCTGGAGATAATTTTCAGGTGCCGAAAAAGGCAGGGATGGCTTTCAAGTACCTGAGGGTGACTTTTAGCTGTTGGAAGAGGAAGGTCTCGCTTCTGAATTTCTCAGGATGACTTTTAGGTGGTGGGAAAGGCAAGGGTGGCTTTTGAGTGCCTTGGGATGACTTTTAGGCATTAAAAAAGGCAGAAACGTCTTTCAGGTGTCTAGGAATGACTCTCAGGTATTAGAAAAGTCAAAGGCGGCTTTTGAGTATTTGAGGGTGATTTATAGGTACTAGAAAAGGCAGAAGTGTTTTTTCAGTGCCTAGAGACGACTTGTAAGTGTTGGAAAAGTCAGGAGTGGCTTTTGAGTGTCTTAGGATGACTTTCAGCTGCGAGAAAGGAGGCGCTTGAAGTGTCTAGGAATGACTTTAAGGTTTTGAAAAAGGCAGGGATGTCTCTAGGATGCCTAGGGATGACTCTTCAGTGTTGGAAAAGACAAGGGTAGCTTCTGAATATCTAACGGTGATTTATAGGTACTGGAAGAGGCAGAAGTGCTTTTTGAGTGCTTAGGGATGACTTTTAGGTGTTGGAAAAGACAGAGGTAGCTTTTGCGTACCCAGGAATGATTTTTAGGTGCTAGAAAGACGAGAGTGGTTTTTGAGTGCCTAGAGATAATTTTTAGGTGCCGGAAAAGGCAGGAATGGATCCTAAGTGCCTAGGGATAACTCCGAGGTGTTGAAAAATGCAGAGGTGGTTTTTGAGTGCCTAGGAATAACTTTGAGGTGCTGGAAAAGGCTGGAGTTACTTTTAAGTACCTAGGGAAGATTTTCAGATGCTGGAAGAGGCAGGCGTGTCCTTTTGAGTGTCTAAGGAATGATTCTTTGGTGTTGGAAAAGGCAGGGCTTACTTTTGGTGTCTAGAGATGACTTTTAAGTGTTAAAAAAAGCAAAGGTGGCTTTTGAGTGCCTAGAGAGGACTTTTAAGTAAAGGAAAATGCAGAGGTGATTTTTAAGTGCGTATTGATGATTTTATGTTTCGTAAAAGGCAGGGGTGGTTCTTGAACACCTAGGTATGATTTTTGGTGTACGGAAAGGCAGTGGTGGCTTCTGATTATCAAGCGATGATTCTTAGGTGCTGGAAAAGATAAGGATGGTTTTTCTGTGCCTGAGAATTATTTTTAAGTGTTACAATAGACAAAGAGATCTTTTTACTGAGCTTCTGGGGTCGAAAATCAATTCACGTTAAATGTGGAAAAGATACACTCATTTCAATGGTTGTTTCAACATCCTTTAAAAATTCAAGCAAAAAAATAAATATTTCTTGACAACCAAAATCACGGGAGATTATTTTGTTAGGCTACTGTGGTCGGAAATAAATTTTTTGAGAACGCTGGAAACATCCCCTAGCAAAGAAAGTGTTTACATTCATTCTAAGGGTTGTTCTAAAAATCCCTTCGAAAAATTCAACGAATGATCCTGGCAGGATATGTTTTACACGTTCATTGTGAACTGATTTCTGACCCTAATAGTTTAATCAAAAAATATCCCGTGGTTTTGGTTTTTAGGAAAAGGCAAACTCCTTGTGTACATCAAATCGTAAATCTTTCAAGATCATAGGTACGTAACTCTTGTTTCAGTGAGTCTGATTTATAAAATATGAGGCATTTAGCCGAATCGAACTAAAACTTCTTGAGAAGGATAACGTTTCAATAAAAGACCAATTTTTCTATCAAAATACATGTAAAAATGAGAAGTTTAGCAATTTTTTTAGTAACACCTGTCCATTTTTTTGATAGTTTTGATAGTACGTTTTCGGGTTTAGGAAAATCTTACCTGGGGGGGGGGGAGGATAAATCGATACTGTTGGATAATAATTTTAACAAATCAACATATTAGTATTTTGATTTTTTTCATTCTTCTGTAGAAAATTCTCCATAACAAAAAAGCTTTTTCAGAATTTTTGCAATTATTACTACCACCAAAATCATTCAACTTTTTTTTAAGTTTCTCGGGACTTGTTGTAATCGTAATAGTTCCACAAAATAATTAGGCTATTCTAATTCACGTTCAACTTGTCGCAAAATTTACGAAAATGCATAAACAAATCTACGTGTTATTATAATAAACAGCATTATTCATTAAAACAGTAAAATATGAAAAGGCGCAGAAATTGCAACATTTTAAAATTAATTTTTTTATAGCCAAGTAATAATATTAATAATATATTATAATTATTGAATAATCATAATTTAATTTTGGAAAATTTCAATATTAAAAAATTTCTAAATTGAAATTTGAACTCCAGAAAAGTGAAATTTCATTTGAAACTTTTCAATTTCGATAGCAAACATAATTTATTTATGATTTTTCAAATTGACTATTCAAGGTTAGTCAATTCCGAAGCGGTGAAAAATTGAATAACCTTAAACTATAAACGTTAAAAATTAAAACATTCAATCTTGGAGGAGGCAGTATTGAAAGTTCTATTACAAATTGTACAATTTTATATAAAATACCTATTAAGGGACCAAGAACAAATTTCGAAGCATAAAAATGATACAATTCAAGCGCATTATGAAAATAAGAATATTAAATGGAAATATTGGAAATCGTACACAAGTTAATAAATATATTTTTGAAAATGGAAACACTGAATAATCTTGAATTTGACATGTTAAAAAGTGACCAAGAGCAAATTTGGAAGCCGAAAAATGATATAATTTAAAATTTCAGCTTCGAAAGGGGAACAATTTCAATTTAGAAGCAATAAAAGCTTCAAAAATTTTAAATTTTGAGCGCATAAAATTAGAACAACGGAAATTACATGCAATTTCGTTAGAAAATATTTGAAAAATTGAATGTTTAAAACAGTACAATTTTACGCACATAGAGACCTTCAGAATACGATAATTATATTCACATGCTGGACAACTGTAACACCACCTGAAGTTACAAAAAAAATAATGAAGCTTCTGAAATTTGAAAAAACTGTATAATTCTAATGTGAGCATTAAGGGGTGATTTTTAAATAAGACACATGAGAATTATTCTAAATTGTGCATAATTTTGAGCCTATGATATGAAAATTTCTAAAGTCAAGTCTACAATTTCAGATCTTTGAATTTTTCAAAGCTTTTGTTGCAATTTTAGTTTTGTGTCAAGGAATACCACATTCATATAAATAATCACAGATTTTGAACACAACAAAAACGTAAGTCAATATCAGGAATATTGTAGAATATCCCAAAAGTTTTCTCAAAATGGTTTAGAACTTAAGTATGCACATATTTCAAAACTCATCTAGATTATATTTAATTACAATTAAGAACTTAATATTAAAAAATTGGGGATCTGGACAAGCAATTATAGAAATTGTAAAAAATGAGGTGTTTCATAGACGTTTTTCGACTAGATGACACAGCTTTTTATACTTTTCCGTTTTCGAGGAGTGTATAATTCCTGTGTTGCATGTTTCATATTGTGTCAATCTTCTTTATTTTTACACAAATAACTTCTAATTATTTGGTAGTTCAGGTATCTCAGGTAGTAAGTGACTAAATTGTATTTAATTAGACTAGTCTGAAAATATTTGAAAAAATTGCGTACTCAATATAAGCCCGGGGGGAACGATTTTGTTTCAACTTGTTACATGGGGGAGGGGTAAAAAAATGCGACAAATGTGTTACGTAATTTATGGATGACACTTCAATGTGTATCCTTCTTTTTTCAAATCCGTCGGAAATTTTTAAAAAGGTTTAAAATTACGAAATGCCGTCGATTTTTTGGAAGATATAAAAAGACTGTTTTCACAAAAGCCCCACCGTTTTATTTTTTGTAATTTTTCTTTTCTATTTGTACTTCTATGAGGAAGATATCCTGTAAGTTTTATGAGGGGCAAACCATTTTTCTGGTCACGAGAATTTTTTTTCGAAAAATTGAATTTTCGTATTTTCCTGAGAAATAATGACAGATACGAAAAGATTTTGAGAGAAATCTTTAAGCGCTCATCTAAAAATGTTTTATAAAAAAAGATTTGTTGCTCTTCTATAATAACTTGCATCGCTTGGCGGAAAATTCGAAAAATCAACTTTATCAAAAAAAAATTCTCGTAGACACAAAAGTGGTTTGGCCTGTATAAAACTAACAGAATATCTTATCTATACAAGCATGAATTTGAAAAAAATTAATAACATTAGAAACAGGTTTTTCCATGAAATAAACTTCCCAGAAGTCCAGCCAGAAAATAAAGTTGAATTAATTAAGAACCCCAATTTTTCAATTTTATCCAATATTTTCTTTGATTTGAACTTTGAACGAACTTCAAAGTCCAAATACTCATAACTTCAGAGAAAAAATTTGTTGATTTAATCTTACATGACTTTATCCAACAGTAGCTATGTTGTTTACTTTCAAATAACGTCACGTTAAGCGTATAAAATGGATTCTCCGTTTCTAAGCTATTTTTTTATTTCAATTGCTTCCGCGACGACTAAAAGTAGCAGGTTTTTCACATTTCGCATTTTATAGCAAAATAGTCGAAATAATAATATACTTAAAAGGAAATCATGAATTGAATTTGTCATCAATATTCCAGCTAAATATAGAGACGATGCCAAATTTAATGACTCTAATTATTGTAATATTAAATTTCACGTAATTATATTTCTCACGTATAACGCTAATTTTGTATGACTTGTGGAATTTGTGACTGACAGATCTGGATATATGGATTGTAATTGATATTTATTCCGATTGGAAGGTTTTTAAATCTGGATTCATTGTCAATTCAAAGTGCTCGAAATAACATTGAGATATTTTAATTTGGAAGATCGAGAATTGAAATAACATTGAGATATTTAGATTTGGAAAATCAAGAAACGAAATAACATTGAAATATTTTAATTCGGAAAATTAAGAATCAAAACAACATTGAGATATTTTTATTTGGGAAATCAAGAATCAAAATAACATTGAGATATTTTAATTTGGAAGATCAAGAATCGAAATAACATTGAGATATTTTAATCTGGAAAATCAAAAATCGAAACAACTTTGAAATATTTCAATTTGGAAAATCAAGAATCGAAATCGCATTGAAATTAGAGGTGTGCATTTCGTCGGATTGAATATGGCATTTTCGATTCGACTCGCGCTATCGTCGGATCGGTTTCTTTCTCGATTTGATGGACCCACCGATCGAGTGTCGAAAAACCGACATTCGATCGACCCACCGATCGAATGTCGAAAAACTGACATTCGACTAGCACTATCATCCGATTGGTTTTTTTTTCGATTTGATCGACCCACCGATCGAGTGTGGAAACACCGACATTCGATCGACCCACCGATCGAGTGTCGAAAAACAGACATTCGACCGACCCACCGATCGAATGTCGAAAAACTGACATTCGACTAGCACTATCATCGGATCGGTTTTTTTTTTCGATTCGATCGACCCACCAATAGAGTGTCGAAAAACCAACATTCGATCGACCCACCGATCGAGTGGCGGAAAACTGACATTCGACTAGCACTATCATCGGATCGGTTTTTTTTCGATTTGATCGACCCACCGATCGAGTGTCGAAAAACCGATATTCGACTAGCGCCATCGTCGGATCGGTTTCTTTTTCGACTCGATGGACCCACCGATCGAATGTCGAAAAACCGACATTCAGTGCGTCATCGAATCGGTTTTTCCGATTCGATCGGTCCCTGCCCCGGAAAATCCAATATTCGATCTGCCTTAGATTGGATCGGTTTTTTACTTTTTTATTTCCTTTCAATTAAGTGACCATAGTTCATCAGTGAACCGAAGCAAGTCGTTAACTTCCACATATAAACTAATAAAAAATCAGAATGTTCAAATTGATTGAAGAATCATGAAACGTAATTTGTCTTCAATTAAATTACTTCTGTAGTTCAAAAAAATTTATATATGTCTGCAAAATGAAGATTTTTCTAAAGCTTAAATGAATATGCTCTGAATTTTTATACCTATTATTTCCGCAAGTAACTGAAACTTAATAAAACAAATTTTTATTCATATACTCTGCACATCTGAATTAATAAGTGCATATTCATGAAGTAGAGTGAAAAGTAGTTTTGTTTTTCACTAATAATTAGTAGAAATACTTGCAAAATCAATTATAATGACTTGCTTTTTTGATTAGTTAACTGTTACTGATTCAGATTTAGAAAATGTATAATAATATTGGAGGAATTTCAATAATTCACACATATCCGAAAGATTCAAACGATAAAGACGTTTTGAAATTTGAAAAAAAAAAATGAAATATTTTTAAACATTATTCTTTACTAGCAAAAACAGCTCGCTTATGACATGTTTTGTATTTTAATTATCTGATTATCAAATTGAAATATATAGTCAAATTTAAAGTACTATAAAATATAATGAACAATAATCATAAACTGAAAAAACATTAAAATAGCCACATCGGCTTTCATACAGTTTTAATTTTGATCGGCGACTTATTTAATTTTAAATTTTTATAGTTTATCACAATGAAATTTTGAGAATCTTTTTTGATTTATAATATTAAAGGCGTGTGAATAAAAATGTTTCAATTTTGCTGATTTTGAAAATCAAAAGTCAAGACTTTTCGATTCTAAATCTGCAAACTGAAAAAACTTTCAATACAAGTCATGAAAATTACGAAATTTCCAATTCTAAAACTGAAGACTTGCATAAAATTTAATTTTAGATTTTCAAAATTGAAAACTCCTCAATTGCAAGTCATGCAAGTCATCAAAATTACAGATTTTTCAATTCCTAAACTTCAAACCTGCATAACTTTAATTGTAGATTTTCGGAATTAAAAATCCTTCAATTTTGAAGAATTAAAATTCGAATTTATACAATTTCTAAGAGTTGCAATTGAAAACTCTTGAATTTTGAAAATATAGAATTTCAAATTACTAAATTTTCAATATGTATATTTCAAAGGTATGAAATTTTGAACGCTTTTTTGAGTAGTTCAATTTTGAATATTTACATTTGAAAATGATCAAATTTTAACCATTTTTAAGATTTACAATTAAAGATTCATCAATTTGGAATGTGTATATTCTAGAATAATTCAATTTCTAACGGTTTTTTGGAATATGTATTTCAATTTTGAAAATTCACAATGGAATATTCTTAAAGTTGGAATATTCTCAATTGAAGATTCATCAATATTTCATGTGTGAAGTAGAAAATGATAAAATTTTGAGTGATTTTTTTCTGAAATAATTCAATTTTTAAGATTCAAAATTAAAAATCATTTAATATAATAGATTTACAGCTGTCAATTCTTCAATATTGTGAACAGTAGAAATAACAGCGTTGATTTATGCGTTGAAATACTTATAATTTTTCACACATATAACATATGCTTCCGCATATAAAAAAGTAGCTATGCAGGAACTTCAAGTTACTTTAGTCAATGACTGTAAATGTTATGTACTTGTCTTTATTCAATTTTTCAAAGAACTTTACCAACACTGAATATAAGTTTTAATGATCCTAAATTCAGTTGAAATCGATTCCACTTTTCTTTTTATAATATTATGCAAAAATATTATAGGATACAAATTTCAATTAAATACTATAAAAGTTAATAGAAATTTGAAATACATATATTTTTAATCACATGAAATTTCCCACTCTACATTTATTAATCCAAATGCCACAAATTCAATAAAAACTGTTTGACTAAAGAGAGATAAAAAAATTAATCTAGGGTAATAAGTAATAACACCAATATTGGACAGCATATTGGGTTTTCAACAATCGTAGGCCAGCCGATCGAATCGAAAAAAAACCGATCGCGAATACTATATATTGCTCGTGCGATGGTAAAGGAAACAGACTAGAGAGAATATTATTTGAACTATTATTAAAATCTATCATTAAGAAAAAAATAAGGGTTTCTGAGCAGAAATAAATATTTTTAAATAAAAAGCATCAAGTATTGATGAAGATCAACTAGTTACAGTTATTTTAGGTTATGGTTGATTTTTCTGAATAGAAATGGATATTTTAAATTAAAAACCATCAAGTATCAATGAAGGCTGAACAGTTAGAGTATTTTGAAGTTATGGTTGTTTCTTCTCAACGAAAATGGGTATTTTTAAGTACAAAGCATCAAGTATTCATAAATGCTATCTAGTTGGCCGTATTTAGGGTGACATTTGATTTTTCTCAACGGAAATGATTATTTAAAAGAGAAATGATCAAGAATTGATAGGAGCTAACTAGTTAGCCGTATTTACAGTCCAGTTTGGTCTTATTCAACGGAAATTGATATTTCTAAACAAAAATCATCAAGTATTGATAGACTGACTGGTTTGCCGTATTTGACGTTATGTTTGGATTTTCTCAACGGAAATTAATATTTTGAAACAAAAATGATCAAGTTTTGATGAAGACTGACTAGTTGGAGTTATTTGAGGTTGTGTTTGTTTTTTCTCAACGGAAATGGGTATTTTTAAGTAAAAAGCAGCAAGTATTGATGAATGCTAACTAGCAAGCCGTATTCAAGGCCATGCTTGGTTTTTCTCAACGGAAATTGATATTTTTGAACAAAAATGATCAAGTATTGATAACTTCTAATCAGCTAGCCGTATTTGAGGTTATGTTTGGTTTTTCTCAACGAAAATTAATATTTCTCAACAAAAATCATTAAGTATTGACAGACTAACTAGTTTCCCGTATTTGACGTTATGTTTGGTTTTTCTCAACGGAAATGAATATTTTTAAACAGAAATGATCAAGTATCGATAAATGCTTACTAGTTAGCTTTCTTAAGGTTACGATTGGGTTTCTTCAACGCAAATGGATATTTTAAAACAAAAATGATCAAGTATTGGTAATAATGCTAAATATAGTTAGCCATTTTGAAGCTTATGGTAGAAATGATTATCATTAACGGAAAATGAACAGGCATTGATAAATGTTTAAAAGGTTGAAGTTTTGTAAATGGTGTTTTGGTTTTCTGAACAGAAAGGATTATCTTTGGAGAAAAGTCAACTACTCGTACTTGTCCAATTTCTGTTGAAAATATCCATTTCCTCCATAACCTCCAATATGGCTAAATAGTTAGCATTTACCCATACTTGATCATTTCTGTTTGAAAATATCAATTTTCATTGAGAAAACCCGATCATAACCTTAAAAAAGGCTAACTAGTAGGCATTTATGAATACTTGATCATTTTTGTTTAAAAATATTCATTTCCGCTGGGAAAGACTAAACATAACATCAAATACGGCAAACTAATAAGTTAGTCTATCATTACTTGATGATTTCTGTTCAGGAAAATCAATTTCCGTTGAGGAAAACCAAGCACAACCTTAAATACGGCTAGCTAGTTAGAATTTATCAATACTTGATCATTTTTGTTCAAAAATATCTATTTCCGTTGAAGAAAAACCTATGCATAACCACAAATAAAGGAATGTAGTTACTCTTTATCAATACTTGATGATATTTGTTTAAAAATATCAAATTCTGTTGAGAAAAACCATACATAACATCAAATATATCAAACTAGCTACTCGTACTTCATCAATACTTGATGATTTTTGTATAAAAACATCCATTCCCGTTGAGAAAAGCTAAACATAACCTTGAATATGGCAAAATAGTTAGTCTTCATACTCCATTATTTTTGCTGGGAAATGTCCATTTGCGTTGAGAAAAACAACTATAACCTCAAAAAACTCTAACAATAGTTAGTCTGCATCAACACTTGATGATTTTCACTTGAAAATACCCGTTTCCGCCGAGAAAAATCAGCCGTAACCTCAAATAACTCTAACTAGTTAGTCTTCATCAATATTTGATCACTTTTACTTAAAAATATCCATCTCCGTTGAGAAAAATCAACTATAACCTCAAATATCACTAACTGGTTAATCTTTATCAATAGTTCATGATTTTTACTCAGAAATATACATTTCCATTAAGAAAAATCAACCATAACCTCAAATCGCTCTGACTAGTTAGTCTTATTCATCAATACTTGATGATTTCCATTCAAAAATATCCACTTCCGTTAAGAAAAGTCAACCATTACGTCAAAATACTCTAACAATCAGTCTTCATCAATACTTGGTGATTTTTACTCAAAAATATCTGTTTCCGTTGAAAAAAATCATCCATAACCTCAAATAACTCTAACTAGTCAGTCTTCGTCAATACTTGATGATTTTCACTTATAAATATCCGTTTCCGTTCAGAAATATCAACTATAATCTCAAATAACTCTAACTAGTTAATATTTATCAATACTTGATTTTTACTTAAAAATATCCAATTCCGTTGAGAAAGACCAAACATAACATCAAGTATATCAAAAGTGACTCTTACTTCAACAATGCTTGATGATTTTTGTATGAAAATATCCATTTCCGTTGAGAAAAGCTAAACATATCCTTGAATATGGCAAAATAGTTAGTCTTTATACTTCATTATTTTTGCTTGAAAATATCCATTTCCGTTGAGAAAAGCAACTATAACCTCAGGGAACTTCAACTACAGATAGTCTGCATTAATACTCGGTGATTTTTACTTTAAAATATCGGTTTCCGTTGAGAAAAATCAACCGTAATCCCAAAAAACTCTAACTAGTTAGTCTACATTAATACTTGATGCTTTTTATTTAAGAATATTTCTGCTGAGAAACCCTTATTTTTTTCTTAATGATAGATTTTAATAATAGTTCAAAAAAAATTTTCTCTAGTCTGTTTACTTTTCCCATCCCACAAGCAATATTTACGTTGCGCCATGTATTCATCATTATTAAAAAAAAACTTACCTCCATTAACCGACTTTAAGGCTATTTCACAACCGTTAGCCACTCTTGCTAGTCTGCATTGGATGTTCAAGTTCGTACGCCCTAAAGCTATCGTTCGTTAGAAAAAATTTTCGTCAGCCGAATTCGAGTTCTGCGAAACGATACTCTACCGATCCGGCGTAGTGCGCGTCGAATATCAAATTTTCGACACTTGACTCACTGGCCAATCGAATCGAGAAACGCCGATTCGATGGTAGGACGTATCGAGTGTAGGTTTTCCGACATTTGATCGGCAGGTCGATCGAATCGAATAAGACCGATCCGACGATAGCATGCGTGAAATTCGGTTTTTTGACATTCGGAGCGCGTCCAATGTCGGCTTGAAATCGAATCGAATTTTTTTGTACACGTCTAATTGAGATATTTCAGTCTGAAAAATCAAGAACAACTGTACATAAAAAATAAAGTTTCATTTTAGAAATAAAGTGAGCATCACAATGATCTGACGCAAAACTGAATGACAATTCTTTCATATTGAGCAATACGAACATTAAAAGCAATTCAGTTATTTTTCAGTTTTGACATTGCTCATGACAGCGAACCTAGCTGAGGTTCGAAATGAGTTTGTGAGGAAATGATTTGAAACAAAATTGAAACCATAGTTTTTCCTGTGTGACACTTTATTCATAGCGATCTTGTAATAAATTATAAGAATGTGGTATTTCTTGAGCTCAAAAAAGAGGAACAAAATTTTTTACTGCAATTTCTAAAATGAAAATTTCAAAAACGGATTTTATTTATACGGAAATGTTTTTTTCTTCTTAAATTGCCTTAAAGTGAACTTGGATGGCAAAAATTGAAAATTACACAGCCACATAAAACAAAATCGTTTTTCGGGTCTGGAGGTCAGACCATGCTTACTATATGTTTTTGCGGTCGCTGAATCCGAATCCG